>JASDQU010307965.1:123967-140258 GCA_032191745.1 Picea mariana
ATGCATATCAAATAAAAAGGACCTAATCCCAACAATAAAAGGAAAGAACAAATTCTTGAAAACTAAAAAGGGGACTTGCAATGCATAAAAATGAAAATCAAGAGGCAAGAAAGGGGTTTGTAATACACACATTGCAAAGGAAAGGGTATCTCAAGCAACAAGAGCTCCCTCTACAAAGGTGCTCATGGAAATGGACCAAGAACAATACCTTGCATGTTAATGACAACATCAGCATGAAGTCATCCCAGCACATTTTCATTCACCATACTTACACTTAGATAGGTTTACTGGTAAACATCCCTCTACCTGGGTACCGGAACACCTAATAGGGTCTTTTGATGGTCCTCCCATCTAAACATGCCAAATTGCATAAAGTATTGAGCTAATGTGAAGTTTGAAGGGGATATATAATGTGAATTGATTATATGGCTTCTTGATCTAGATTATGTTGAGAATGAAATGAAGGAAAAGATATAACAAGGAAACACACAAAGATATTGCAAGAAACATATAGATACAACAATACATAATTTCTATTAATGAACGAAATGTACAAGAACTCTAAAATGCAAAGCGAACTGAAATCACTAGAAGGGTGGTAGCTTATCTCTGAGAAGAGATGTGATGGCTACACACATTCACAAGAAGATGATTACAATGAGGCTCAAAAGGCCTTTTTAACATAAAGCATAAATGAGAAAACCCTAACCCTGGGAGATGAAACACCAAAAGTTTTGTGGGCCTCGATGGGGGTAGTTGATACGTCAACTTCCCAAGGGTGTAACTTTTGCATGCGATCTCCATTTGGGGCGCTCAGTACCCCATCGATATGGTATGCCTAAGGAGTACATTAGACCTAGCATGTTAGGTGTTGTTGTGCCAAAAAAACGTCATTTAGGGCCTCAAAACAACCCAAAAGTTTAGGACCCAAAAAAACTGTAGAAAAATTGTCGATGTGGAAAATTGTGTTTTGAGCCAGTGGAATAGGTGGGTGCTCACCGATATCCACATGGATCATTCCTCACCCCTTAGGAACCAATGGTCCCCATTACGTCAAGTTCCCAAGGGAGATGGGGAAGCTTTTGCTGAATTTGAACCTTGGTGAGCTACTTGCCTTGTTGAAGAAGTTGTCATATTTGTACTTGGCATTAGATTGTTAAAGGATGTCATGAAATTGTTGTTGGAGGCATTGGATCCATTCAACCAACCTAGTTGCATGATATACCTTGGTCTGAGTCTGGGAGGACTTTGTCGATGAAGATGCAACATGAAAAGTTATATCAACGGGCGCTAATGGTTGGAACCCCAAGCACACCTGAAAAGGATTGTGGCCAATAGAGCTAAGAATGGATTTGTTATAGCTTTGCTTGACTGGGAAGTGTGGAAGCACCCCCGTAGGTGAAGCAAGAATATATTTTTTCTCTTCTACAATCTTTTCGACCTTCTTTTGCTAGATAGAAAGGTCTTGGATCGAGGTTGTAGTGGTTGCAGTGTCCTTGTGTTCCCCTTATTGTTGAATCATGAAGAGGCTCAACTTTGTGGTATGAGAGATTACTTTGTGGCACTATTGTTTTGAGACAGTAGTCATAACCACCTCTGGTACCTTATAGATCTGACTCCCTAGAGTAACAATAATAGTATGAGGTTAAGACTCATAAAAAACATGGTGCTTCCACATATATGTCTGGCCTAAAAGAACATCACAGACTTTCAGTGATGCAACATCACATGGTACCTCATCCTTGAAGGGCTTGATGTCATATGATAGGTTGCATTGCTAGTTGGCATGGAGATCTAGTCCATGGAAAATACACCTGATGTTGTATGGTTGCAGGTGTGGTGTTGTTGGAAAATCCAAATACTTGATGACCACTACTAAGATTAGGTTCTTTTGGCTTATTATATCAACAATGAAATGTAGTGGGGTCCCCTTCACCCACATTTTTTAATGGAAGAGGCATTCCCCCTCCTTAGGATTTTCTGGTTCTTTTGGTTGGATTTTTGTGGTCATGGTGGTAGTAGTGATTTCTAAATTAATGATTTGTTTCCTTTTATTCTTTTATAGATAAGAGTCTGAGTCAATTTTCTGCTCTTTTTCTTTGAGCTCGGCCACCAATGACTATTTCAAGCGAAATTCATCGTGTTGTGCCAAGGGATATTGTAGAAGTCGCACCACTTTCCAGTGTCCTTCTTCATCTTCCTGTTACCCTTATTTTCTTGCGTATTGGACTATTTGTCCTGACGTTGAATGATTTGTGAGTTAGGGTCACCTTTACCATACTTAGGTTGTTTCGATTTTGCATACCTGAACTCCCACTTGTTTCATTACTTAAATTTATGCTCGATTTTGACAGCATATTGATAAGCGGCTCCAAGTGACAAGATGCCCATAAACTCCATTTCTATTTGGATGTACATGTGTAGACCCCCATAATATTTTAGGACCAAATGTCACCCAAATTATTTGATACCTAGCTTGGTGTGCAAGGTATGGAAGGTATTTGTGAACTCCGACATTGTTTGGTCCCTCTCCTAAAGCAGCATTGTCCATCTCATTTACCGGTTGTCATAGTTTCCAACAAGTTAATATTTTTCCTTGACAATATCCATAAAAGAGTTCCAAGTGGGATCGGCCCCAAATATTACAAACTCCTCTGTGGATTTTTTCTCACAATAAGTCTCTCACCAATCTTTGACATGGGGGACAATAGAAAGGAGCACAAAGGTATCAAAAAAATAACCTTCTAGTAGATTTAACCACTTTTCCAAATAATCCACATCTATCTGACCTTAAAATATGGGAATCTCAAAATCACCTTGTACCTTGAAGAGGGTGATGCCTCAAAAGGGGTTGCTTGACCAAAATGCATCTGTTGTTTTCGAAAATCATCAAATAATTTGGGAAAAATTGTCCATCATCTTGTTCCTCTATTGCGCGAGGGATTCCGCAAGAAACAACTTAATAGAATCTCCTACTCCTTCCTCTCTCGTTTCTTTCGTCATGGGAGGTTTCTTGGACTGGAGAGAGCGGTTTTCCTCAAGAGAAACTAGCTTGAGACCCAACTCTCTATACCCTGACCTCATTGGGGACATGCACTAAGAAATTACAAGGAGTAGACTCCTTCGATACCACTGATATGGATTATACTGAGGACAAAATGAAGAAAAAATATAACAAGGAAACAAACAGAAATATAGTAATACATGATTTATATTAATGAACGAAATGTACAAGAACTGTAAAATGCAGAGTGAAATGAACTCACTATAATGGTGGTAGCTTATCTCTGAGAAGATATGTGATGGCTACACGCATTCATAAGAAGACGATTGCAATGAGGCTCTAAAGGCCTTTTTAACATAAAGCATAAATGAGAAAACCCTAAACATCCAAAACTCTAACCTTGAGAGATGAAGTGCCAAAAGGTTTGTGGGCAAGAATCCCACACTTTTGAAAAATGCACCCATCGCATGATAGCATTTGGTTTGGTTACAGAAAAGAGAGATGAGGGAGAAAGATATCATATTAATTCGTTGCTTGCGAAGGTCACTTGGGCTGGTGAGAGCGGTTTTCCTCAAGACAAACTAGCTCGAGACCCAACTCTCTAAACCTTGACCTCGTTGGGAATATGCACTAAGAAACGACAAGGAGTAAACTGCTCTGATAACACTAATGTGGATTATGCTAAGAACGAAATGAAGGAAGAGATATAACAAGGAAAAACACAGAGATATAGTAATACACAATTTTTATTAATGAACAAAATGTACAAGAACTGTAAAATGCAGAGCAAACTGAACTCACTATAATGGTGGTAGCTTATATCTGAGAAGATATGTGATGGCTACATGCATTCGCAAGAATATGATTACAATGAGGCTCCAAAGGCCTTTTTAACATAAAGCATAAATAAGAAAACTCTAAACATCCAAAAATCTAACCCCGAGAGATGAACCACCAAAAGGTTTGTGTGCCCTAATGGGGGTAGTTGATACGTCAACTTCTCGACGGCGTAAATTTTGCATACAATCTTTGTTTGGGGTGCTCGTTAACCTGTTAGGAAGGTCTAGCCAAGGAGTACACATTCCATTCGAACTAGCATGTACCTTAGGATACGTGTTAGGTGTTGTTGTGCCAAAAAATGTCATATAGGGTCTCAAAACAACCCTGAAAGTTTAGGACCTGGAAAACCATAGAAAAAATGCCAATGTGGAAAATTAGGTTTTGAGCTAGTGGAATAGGTGGGTGGCCACTGATATCCACATGGATCACTTATGTATTAAGCGATGGTATAATTTATATGTTTCTAAGGACTCTTAAACCCTATGATTTTTTGTATTACTTGATTCTATGTCTTTGACTGACTTGGGTGCACTTGACATGGTCCTCTGGAGGACGTTCTCATGCTTTCACCCATGAGGTTGATAATTTTATTCAAGACATGGCACATGTGATGCAAAGAGTTGGGTCACATGATGAATTTTCACATTCATACATATCCTCTCACACCTTCTGTAGCCTACATGATCGAAAAATGAGCTCTCATATTGCATATGTGGTTATATTGGTTGTCAGATGGGCAAGAATCCCACACTTTTGAAAAATGCACCCATCGCATGATAGCATTTGGTTTGGTGACAGAAAAGAGAGATGAGGGAGAAAGACATCATATTAATTCATTGCTTGTGAAGGCCGCTTGGGCTGGCGAGAGTGGTTTTCCTCAAGATAAACTAGCTCGAGACCCAACTCTCTAAACCCTGACCTCGTTGGGGATATGCACTAAGAAACGACAAGGAGTAGACTGCTCTGATACCACTAATATGGATTATGCTGAGAACGAAATGAAGGTAGAGATATAACAAGGAAACACACAGAGATACAGTAATACACAATTTTTATTAATGAACAAAATGTACAAGAACTATAAAATGCAAAGCAAACTGAACTCACTATAATGGTGGTAGCTTATATCTGAGAAGATATGTGATGGCTACGTGCATTCACAAGAATATGATTACAATGAGGCTCCAAAGGCCTTTTTAACATAAAGCATAAATAATAAAACTCTAAACATCCAAAACTCTAACCTCGAGAGATGAACCACCAAAAGGTTTGTGTGCCCCAATGGGGGTAGTTGATACGTCAACTTCTCGAGGGCGTAAATTTTGCATACAATCTCCATTTGGGGCACTTGTTACCCCATCAGGAAGGTCTAGCCAAGGAGTACACATTTTGTTCGACCTAGTATGTGCCTTAGGCTACATGTTAGGTGTTTTTGTGCCAAAAAATGTCATCTAGGGCCTCAAAATGGCCCTGGAAGTTTAGGACCCAGAAAACCATAGAAAAATTGCCAATGTGGAAAACTATGTTTTGAGCAAGTAGAATAGGTGGGTGGCCACCGATATCCACATGGATCACTTTTGTATTAAGTGATGGTCTATGTTATCCCCATTTTGTGGGATAAATAAGGAGATCATGTCTCGAGGACCTTAGGTTGCAGATATGGAGTGTCAAGAGACTACATGACCAACAGTGTCCACTTGCTCCATCGCCACCTTCTGATCCATTTTCAATGCATCCACCACATCAGCTAGCTTCTGTAAGGCATGAGGGTCTTTCTCCATGTGATACAAGTCAAGTATTGTGGAAGGTAATCACCCTAATATTTAAGCATTTGAACATGTTGTATTTGAGTTACTTTTGATTATAGAGCACCTGCTTGGACATTATACCTTTGACCATGTTTCACCTTGGTGAGTGTCATATATTTCCTACTGGGTTGCCAACTTTTGGAAATTTTTGTGACTGGGGGTCCCTTGAGGGGTTATCGTACCATTCCCAACCATACTTACCACTTTCTGTTGATTTCACTCTCATCATATTTTCCTCTTCTAGGTCTTTTGACTTTAGTGACTCGAGAAGGGCATGTACCTCATTTCATGGGAAGAAGGGGCTAAAGGCCTAGAGGGATTATTGTTGGATAAAAATATAAAAGCTTATATATAAACCTTCCATATGCTTCTCCCAGGGATCCCTCGAGAAAACAATGAAATGCTTCTCTATAAGAAAAGGGGGAACCTACAAAAATAAATGATAATGAATGCTTAAGGGGTTAGTTGGAGGATAAGAGGTCTCATCATGAGCCATCCTATCATGATCATGGGTATTTAGCGGTATGACATTACCATCATCTAGTCACCAAGCTAGGGTATTGGATCTTAGTTACACAATTGAGAGAAAGGGGGTTTCATCATGAGCCATCCTTCTCATTTCCGTGAGGTATTTGTGAGCGACACTGTCATTATCTAGACACCACGCGAGGACAGTGGCCTTCAACTCATTCCTTAAAACATGAAATAAACAAAGAATGGAAAGAATATGGGCTTGGAAAAAATGCATTGCAAACGAAGGTTCCACACACCCTCTACAAAGGCACCCATAAGTGAGATAATGCAAGCCCTTGTATGTCATGAAACTCAACGACCTATGAAGTCTAAACCCATTTCATCTCATCATCCGCTACATAAAATTGAGAGGCCATCCTTGGGAGAATATCCTACTTGATTTCTTTGGTCTACCCAATAGGACTCCTATGACACCCCTGCCATACTTAAACTTGGTCAATTGTATAGGGTTTTGAGAATTTCTTTAATTTGATGAGGTAGTTTTGATGCACATGTTTAGGTGCCTTGTTTATTAGACATGGTTTATGTTATAGCACAATTTGTAGGTTGGGAAAATCTCAACCCAACCACAAAAGCAAGTGCTACAACTTGGGAATCCTACACCCAATGTCACCTCGATGTAGGTCCCGCACTTCAAGGGTGACTACGTCACTCTAGGGAGGCGATCCCGATGACCCTAGGGGAAATGAGATGGGGATGGATAGATATGTAAGTGGATCCCCTAGAGGTCAAATCTAAATGGAGCAAAATGTGGAAAGAGATGCCTTGTAAACCCAACAAGTATTGCCCCAAATATGTAATACTTCTCTGGATGATTGTACCTGCCCGAGACACAAGAAAATCCAACTTGTAATGATATATGTTAGTATGGATCAGCAAGTTAAGATTGATTTCCCTAATTTGCAGTAGTAGATGACAATTTATATCAGCAAATAAAGCATCTAAATCAGCATACAAATATCTAAACGAGTTAAGCAAATCAACATTAAAATTAGCAATAAATATGGGCTGAAAAATGGCACTTAAGAGGCAAGAGAAGATTATTGTTGTAAACATGTATTTTCTGCAGAAAATTGCAGTCTTATGGTTGTAGCTTTCAGTCACTTATATCATAAAGTTACACAATCAAAATATGCCAACAATTAGCCCAAAAGATGTGCCCTAGTTAGTAGAGTTAGTGAGCAAAATTTAGGAGCTAGTCTAGGGTTAGTTTAGGAGTTATGGTTAATAGTTTATCTATGTTAGATTAGCCCTAATGGCTGCAGGTTAAAGTTTGTAACAGAAATTTAAGTAATGGGAGAGAGGGGACGCCCTAGTAGGGGAATATTCCTCTCAATGTGGCAAGCCAATTCCAAGCAAGAGATCTTTCAAATAACAAAAATTCACGTTTTATAAGGAAATGATTTTATATCTCCAATTCAAAAAATAGATGACTAGTGCCTTTACTATTGGGTTAATGGAGTCAAATAAATGAACTAGAGATTCTACTTCCTTTGGGGTGTAAATCCTCTTATTTCCCAAGGAAAGTGTCTCTAGTTAGGGTTTGAGAATGAGGGGTGTAAAGCCTCTTACCTCCTCAAACAAACCCTTGCAACATCAATGAACTTTAAGCAATAAATGATGGATACTAGAGTGGTGGTGTAAATACTCTTACTTCCCACTTAGCTCCTAGCAAAAAAATCCTTGACTTGAAAAAAATGATAGCATAAGAGTAAAATACCATACCAAAATCAAGAAAGATGGTAACATAATCCACCATAAAATCTAGAAAGTATTCATCCAAGGCTAGCGCCTCACTCCTCCATCAACCATTCACAAGAGATAGCCATAAACACGTGCACAAGAGACAAATATAGCCAAGTTTAGAGAAAATTTCAGATCAAGTCCTCTGACAAGAGGGAGAGTTCTGTCCAAATGAGAACTTATGATCTCTTATTTATACAAAATGTCACCAAGGTGACTTGTCCATATATTAAGGGGTAAACCACAAGGCTAGGGGTCAACAACCCTAATATTTCCCCCTTTAACAAAGTAATATTAAAAAATTCATTTAAAATTTCACTTTTGCACAAATAAAACCCTAATTTTACATGGATGTCACCCCTTTAAGGGATGTTTTTCCACTTGGGACAAGTCGTTGGTGTTGGAGAAGCTGTGGTAGGCCTCCAAAGGCCAAATGTCAAGCATATATGCAATATCCTCATGGCCAAGGCCTCATCCTCCTCAAAATGTCCATGTGTCAATGTGTGGCAACACCACCACCAAACCCTAGCCCCCAAGTATGACGTCAAGCTCAAAAAGAAGACATTTTACCCCTCCCGGGAAAATTGTTTGGCATGTGAGGGTTGGGATAGGTCTTCCACATCATCTTCTAGGTCTTCAATTCTTCATCTTTGTAATCTGACATGTGGACCCTTGGCATCCAACCTGTGGGCTTGCAGCCCCATGGAAGCCCAAGCTAGGCTTGTTCTCCCAAAATTGTCCACCAACTAGGCCCTGCAAAGTCAAATGAGCATGCCCTCTAAGGATCTTAAGTCATAACATCATGATAAGTGAATCCAATCAATAAATGAGATACCTAAGCATGTGCATCAAAGATCACTATATGAAACAATTAATTGCTCAAACACATTGTTAGCGCTGCCACCTTTCTTTCCTTTTAGAGTCGATTTCGAGTCACGTAGTGATCCATGTGCCCTAACATATGAAGTCAGGTACGTAATATCGTGATGTTGAAGTCAGAAAATGGTCGGTTGGCCCTTGTAAATGGGAAAGGGTGTCAGAGTTGAAAACTGTATACGGGGTATGGGCTTGTCTTTTCCCAAAGGTTGAATCTCATTAAGAAACTAGCTTCTACGTACCCCTGTCGAGTCAAATGGTTAAATAAAGATCGCGTTGGCAAGTGCCACAGTTATTATCGGTTTATTATGAAGGCCAAAGGAATGAACAATTGTAGCGTTCGTATTATGCCTGCACAAAAAATCATATCACCTGCATTCCATATGCGAGGATTTTCCATGAAAGACCTGAGGATCGACTTGAAACTTCTCGTTGCCATAAATTCATTAATGTCCAGCAGTTTCTCCTCTCTGGGTTGATTCTCTATAAATCTCAGATTCCTAACGTGTTTCTCCAGTCATAGAACCTGGCCTAAGTTGTTCGTCGTAGTTTCCTTTTTCCAATCCAATTGGTTCAGATTTGTTCCTCGATACATTTGTTCAAAACATTTGTGCATGGATTACACCTTGGTCGCGCCATGGCGTTTTCTCAGAGTACAGGAAAGGGCACGTGGAGCGGTAGAACTGTGAGGTCCAAACCTAAAAGAGACTGGAATTATTTTGCGCCTACGGCAACCATTCCCAGAAACTTAGAAGGATCCAATTTTTCACCTATAGAAGAGACCATTTTAAGATGTGAGACGGTTGAGACAGATAAATTCATATAGAAGGGTGAGACGGAAGGAGCGTTTGCCTTTAGAGAGCAGTTGCCTCAGAGAAGAGTCGGGCTGAGAAAGAACGAGGAGGTCACGAGGGCTCTAATCCCAAAAGGGCCGCGCGCTGGACTAGCAGCCGAAAGACTATTCAGTCACGTTACTCAGCAAGAGTTTGTCGGGAAATCAAGCCAGAAATGCGGGATTAGAATAGGGAAGGCGGAAGCACCGGGGAAAAACGAGGAAATGTTGTCTCAGTAGTTGAAGCAGGCAAAGCTAGTTATTGCCAAGCTTTATCAGGAAAACAAGGAATTAAAATGACAGCTAGTGACAAAGACCATGGAGGCATCAGCTGCACAGAGTCACAGAGGGAATGTGACGTGGCTGAAAAGGTAGCTTAAGGAGGCTCAGAACATTATTGTCCAGTTGCAGGAAGCACAAAGGCTAGCAGAAGAAGGGCACAGGGAGTATCTCGAAGAAGACGAGGCACCTGAACAAGAACCCTGTGTGGCTCTCTCCCTCACACAAGAAAAGAAAGCTTAATAGGTGGCGTTGTCCTTCATGGTAGTTTTTGAGTGATACACGTCCTATGAAAACATCTCACCATTTTGATAACGGTCATGGGAATCGCAAAGTCGTTTGTTGCACGTAGATCCCAGCAAATAGGTGTGTAACGGGAGGTGAACCAACATTGCAGATAGTCGGTTTTGGGTGGACACTTGTTCATAAGGATAGTTGATCGAGGGACACAGCGACACATTTTTCCCTACGTCGGATCCTGACTAACGATCTGATCTCATGGAAAAACATGAAGACGGTTACTAGTAGATATGCATGATTATTGCCTAATTTTCGGATGGTGCCATGCGAAGAGTTTCCGGTGCATGTGGCACAGTTTTTCCTAGTCTAGAGTTAGCAGTTAGAATAGAGGGCAGCCCAAGCAACGCCCTCGTTTATATATTTCATATTTTCGATGTAATCAGGGTTGGTTTGCAATTTTAAGAAACAAATGCTATTGTAAGAAGTCTGAGTGTTTTTTGACTGAAAATTAATGCAAAGGTCCTCTGTTTTGATCTAAAGATTCTGGTTGCGATACTTGGATGTATTGTGTTTCTTTCTCTGCGTATGTTTTTTCATGTTATCTTTAATTAAATATCTCATATCGTCTATTTTGGAACAAATTTTTGAACCTGTGAATTCGTTGTACTATGCCCCTTGTTCACGCCACTTAGACAAAGCATTTTCCTCTCGAGCTAACTCTGAATTCGTCCATAGTGACGCTCTTGAGTTTTCTCCCTTTGTTTTTCTCCCACCACACTTTACGATTAACACTGAGTCATATGTTCTGTCTCTTCCTCAGACCAACCCCATAGCCCGAGTTTTACTTACCTGCACCAATATAACCATAAGCATTTCATCACTGGTTTTAAATCTAGCCATCGTTCGTAAATTCATATCCCGCATGGAGACCGCACCATTTCTGAGAGATCCCTCTCCAGATCCAAAAGGCTAGTTTTGGGCCTCAAATTTATTTGAAAAAGTTACCTTTTTCGTCTGTTCATCAGCCAAATAGATTTATGGAGTGCTAACATTCTAGCACCGTTGTCGGGGACGAAGTTGAAAAATGTTTCCCCGAGAGAATGACAAACGTTGCAGTTTGACCCCTGAGGGTAACAGAGGGACAAACACCCATATCGGGTGAAATATTTACCCTGGCGACTCCAGTCCAAACAAACCAATGGCCCCCCAAGTATCACTATTCAGAAAACCTGGCTCCAAAGACCTTTTACACCAGAGCGAATCCTGACCCAAACCCCTCTGAGCCCGTATACGACCCAAAGAAGATTTTGCGCAAGGCTAGAGATCAGGCACCGGACCCATTCTATTTCTTGGACAGAAGTATGTCCTTGCCCAAAGATGGCACGCAAAGCATTGACGACCTATATTTTGATGCCATTTTAGAACAAACTCTGTTTAGGTCTAAGTCAGAGACCAGTTTGGACAAGATTGTTTTCGACCCAAAAAACTTTCAATCCCTAGAGACCAATAACACCTCCCAAAATCTTAATCCCCCTAAGGCTATGGCTTCTAGATTCACCCCCCTCGTCCTGCCAGCACATTTACACAACTTACCTTAGAATTATAGCCAAAGAATCAAACTCTATGATGTTGAGGGAAATGTTTCCGCTGAGAAACACCTGGACTGGTTTAATGACTTTGTCGACTTGGAGGAGGTATATTACGCGAATGCAAAGATCAGGCTTTTTGCGCAAATCCTTTCAGGAGATGTAAGAAAGTGTTTCAAGGCCCTCCAACCCGCTAGCATTTAGGACTTCGTGACATTCAAAGAATCCTTCCTAAATAAATGGGGGGACAAGAAGAACCCTTTGCAATTGTTGACACAATACAATAACATGAAGAAAGCACCGGAGGAAACGGTGCAAGAGTTCTCGGCTTGTTTTCTGAAAGTGTACAACTACATACCTATTCAAGTAAAACCCCTGCTCGATACTGCATAGCTACGGTACATAGATTCATTTGAAAATGACTTTGCTCTGCTGCGGAGAGAAAGAAGGTCAGAAAACCTAGATGTCATAATGAGTAACACTGTCGAGGTTGAAGTGAACATGATGGCGTCGAGAAAAATCAAATCAAAGTTCAATCGAGGTGACAAAATACCTCAGGGAGACACACAGTCATTGACATCTCGGTCCTCAGATGACAAGTTTAATATGATGATGAAAACCATGGAAAAGTTGATGGAATGAATGTTTGTGGGAAACAGGCCTGCTACGTGAGAACAAAACGACCCGCAACCCAGAAATCAAAATCTTAGGAGGGGTAAGATTCCTCAAATCAAGCAGTGAGACCCAGGTGACCAGCATATGAGGCCCCCTTTCCAGAACAACTACCTGAAGGAGGATTTCAACCAGTCTTTCAACCATCCCATATACATCGTCGACACCGAAATGGGTTCATCTGTTTTCTACAATTATATTAGCTTCGGAGAAGAAAGATCGATGACCACCAGGACAATCGATGATGAAACCATGCATCAAATCATAGAGCACATCGACCCAGAAGACCGTGTAGAATATGGGGTGTGGGACATGAGTTTCGATGGTGCAATCAATCGAGAGGGAGTTGGGGCTGGCATATGGGTAAGCCCCCCTAAGACAAGCACAAAGTTGTGTTCGTACAAGCTCGCGTTTGAATGCACTAACAATGTGGTTGAGTATGAAGCGCTAAATTTGAGCCTTCAAGTTTTGAAATAGCTAGGGGCGCAAAGGATAGTAGTGCATGGAGATTCTGAGCTTATCATAAATCAAATGAAGGGCGTGTATCAGACCAAGCATCATAGACTGTGTGCTTACATAAATCTGGCTCTAGATCTCCTCGAAGGATTTTTAGAGTATTACCTGATCGCTATCCCCAGGGAACAAAATCATATCGCCAACGAATTGGCCACCTCGGCCTCAGTTTTCAAGATCCCCTCTCTTCCAAATAAAAGATATGAAATCGAGGTCAAGCACAGGTTAGAAATACCTGATAACATCAAACACTGGCAGGTGTTTGAAGATGATAAAAAAGTGGAAAGGTTCCTCCTCATGCGCGACGAGTTCGCTAACACAAAATTTGATGGGGAATACTGTGGCAATGAAGATGAGTGCGCAAATGCGCACAATGACGACGACCCTTTCCAAAACTAGATCGTGGGAAGGGATATAATTCAACTAAAAATAACATCATTCTGAAGGGGTTGGTGCCACTGGAAAATTTGTTTGATGAAAATGATGTGGCTAAGAACCCCAATATCACCGCAAGCGCAAAAGACATGGAAGATTACAACATCGGGACTGAGGTAGAGCCAAAGATGGTAAAATTATAAAAAACTCTTAATCTAAAGGTCAAGCGGGATTACATAAAACTCATGAAGTACTTCTCAGACATTTTTGCGTGGAGCTACGATGATCTAAAAGTGTACGACACAAAGGTAATCCAGCATGTTATCCCTCTCAAGGAAGATCAGAAGCCTTTCAAATAAAAGTTGAGACGGATAAACCCCTTGTTACTATCACTAATCGAGAAAGAGGTTAAAAATCTTTTCGATGCCAAAATCATTGTTTCCTTGAGATTCTTGAAGTGGGTAACTAACTTAGTACCTATGAGAAAGAAAAGCGGTGAAATTAGACTATGCTTAGATTTCCAAAATTTTAATAAGGTGTCTCTTAAAGACCACTACCCCCTTCCTAAAATGGACTACATCTTGCAAAAGGTAGTGGTTCCATGTTGGACGATTTCTCAGGGTATAACCAAATCATGGTTCACCCAGACAACAGAGAGAAGATGCTTTCACCACTCCGTGGGGAACGTTCATGTACACTAATATGTCGTTCAGCCTAATGAACACTGGTGCCACCTTTCAAAGGGTGATGGACATTGCTTTTGCTGATGAAAATGATAAATTCATCATGATTTACCTTGACAACATCACAGTGTACTCTACCTTCGATAAACAACACCTCGAGCACCTGAAGAGAGTTTTTCAAAAGTGTAGAAAGTTTGGCATATCATTGAATCCAAAGAAATCTCATTTCACGGTAAAGGAAGGCAAGATTTTGGGGCACATCATTTCCAAAGAACGCATTAAAATAGACCCCATCCGAGTTGAAGGGTTTTTGAAGATCGGCACATCGCGCAGTAAAAAGGAGGTACAATCTTTCCTGGGTAAGGTAAATTTTCTTAGAAGGTTTATCCCAAACCTGGCGGAAACCATAAAACATATAACTTGTATGCTCAGGAAAGAAAATGAGATTAAGTGGAACCCAAAGGCCAAGAAGTCCTTCGAAGACATCAAAGTCGCCCTGACTAAAGCCTCTGTCCTAGCCAGCCCAAAATTTATGAAGGATTTTCTCCTTTTTTTATTCGCCTCTGAACACACTATTGTCGGAGTACTTTTGCAGAAGGATGAGCAGGATTTCAAGAAACACATAGCCTACTTCCCCTAAAGTATGACATTATGGAAATGCAAGCATATACTTTAGTGAAGGCTCTGAAGGAATTCAGGACGTACATATTGCACTCCCACATCATCGCTTGCGTGTCCAGCAGTTCGGTAAAGGACATCCTTACCCAACCTGACCTAGAAGGAAGGAGAGGAAAGTGGATAGCCACCATGTTAGAATACGACCTTGAGATAAAGTCGACAAAGTTGGTCAAGGGCTAGGGCCTCGTGAAGCTAATGGCGCAGTTGGATTGCAACGTTGTAGGTATGAATTTCATTGTCGATCTGTCGGAGGGCCCTCAAGAAGAAAAAGTTGCACAAGTACCTTGGCGTTTCGTTGATTCACCATGGTATACAGACATCATATACATTTTAGAAAATCTCCAGGCCCCTCCAGGTGTGAGCAAGATGAAAGTGAGATTCCTCAAGATTAAGGCGGTTAAGTTCTACGTTTTGGATAATTCCCTATATTGGAAAGATCCCAAAGGAATATTGTTAATCTATTTGCTAGAAGACGAGGTGAAGCGGGCCATACAAGAGTTTCACAAAGGAGACTGTGGAGGGCACCATTATTGGAAGACCACTGCACACAAGATCCTGAGGGTAGGTTAATATTGATCGACGATTTTCACTGACGTATATAAAGAGGTCTCTAGCTGCCACGAATGCAAAATTTTCGATAAGAGAAGAAAGCTACAGCCTCTGTCGTTAAATCCAATCTCAATCGAGGCACCTTTCATGTCGTGGGGCCTGGATTTCATAGGTGAGATAAACCGGTCATCCTCCACACAACACAAATGGATCCTCATGGCCACTGATTATTTCACTAAGTGGATTGAGGTGGTCCCCACAAAGCAAGACACCGACGTGGTCATCATACAGTTCTTGGAGACAAAAATTTTGTCAAGGTTTGGATGTCTTGTTAAGATCATAACAGATAATGCGGTCACTTTCAAATCTAAAAGGATGGAGAAGTTCTATCAGGACTATAATATAACCTTGGTACATTGCACAGCATGTTACCCACAGGGAAACGAGTTAGCGGAATCCTCGAATAAGAGCCTGACCAGAATCATCAAAAGGATCTTTCAAGAAAATAAGAGAGCATGGCATAAGAAGCTTATCTGCGCACTATGGGCAGATCGAATCACCACCAAAAACTCCATATCAATGTCACCTTTTCAAATTGTTTACGGTGCAAACACAATTTTCCCTACTGCGTTGGGACCGCTCGTCAGGAAACTGTTACAAGAGCAGGAGGCCAAACTGGATGATGCGTAGAGAAGGATAAACCAACTTATTCACACCCAACATGTGAGGGAGCAAGTGTATAATCAATCTCAACTCCATCAGGAGAGGATAAAGAAAGCTTTCGACAAACACTCCAAGCAGGAAGATCTTCAGGTGGGAGATCTGGTGCTGATATGGGACACGAGAAATGAAGGAAAAGGGAAACATGAAGAGTTTGATCACCTTTGGACAAGACCATATAGAGTCGGCGCGTGCTGCAGAGACAATGCTTATTTCCTGAAAGGGCCAGATGGTGAGTGTCTTGTTTGGGGGCCTGTAAAAGGCAGGTTCCTCAAAGGCTACCTGATGTAATAAATTTTTTTTGAGTCATTTGTCCTTGTAAATAGTCGCTAAATTTGAGTCGAGTCAGTACGTCAGTG
>JASDQU010307966.1:11089-22453 GCA_032191745.1 Picea mariana
TTTGGCATTCATCGCAGGCTCTGGAATAGTCTTTAACATCTCTGTGTAAGGTAGGCCACCAAAGGCCATCTCGCAGGACCTTTTGTGCAGTTGTTTTCCCTGCATAATGTCCTCCTGTGATGCCTTCATGAGCTTCTGCGAGGATCAGTGGGCGTTCTGCCTCCATAACACATCTTCACAATATCTCGTCTGGTCCCATCTTGTATAGATGTCCAGCTATAAGTGATAAATCTTCAGCGCGCAGTACTAGTTGTTTCTTCTGTGGAATTGTATACTCACTGGGCACCATTCCTGTTGACAGAAACTGTATTATTTCTATAAAGTGGTCATCGATCTTTTTAATGGCTAGTATTTGTGCATCCGATAGTGCATCTTCTAAACTGGTTGGTTCTTTACCATGTTCCAACCTTGACA
Organism: Picea mariana; assembly: GCA_032191745.1. Taxonomy (NCBI): domain Eukaryota; kingdom Viridiplantae; phylum Streptophyta; class Pinopsida; order Pinales; family Pinaceae; genus Picea; species Picea mariana. The sequence continues at coordinate 11,504 of JASDQU010307966.1, forward strand.
AATGGTCAGGGCCTTTGTTCATTCTCCCTGGTTTTACTATGATCTCGAAATCATATTCTTGAAACAGCAGAAGCCATATGCATATCCGTCCCCCCAACACTGGCTTGTTGACTAGGTACTTCAGCACGGAGTGATCAGTAAACATTTTAAAGTGTCCTCCCAACAAATAGTGGTGAAATTTCTACAATGCATACACCATGGCTAATCCCTCTCTTTCAGTAGTGGTATAATTAATCTCAGTTGTGGATAGCTTCCTGCTAGCAAAGGGTCTCATGTTCCCGATTGTGCTAATACAGCTCCTAAAGCGATGGAAGATGCATCGACATGTTCATGAAAGTCCTTGGTCCAATCTGGAAAAACCAAAATGGGCGCAGTAACCATTTTCTCTTTCAGTGTGTCGAAGCTCTGGTGGCATTCTTCAGTCCAACAGCATTCTTTTAGTGTGTCGAAGCTCTAGTGGCATCCTTCTTCAACGGCTTCTTCATGGGCATTGTGATCTGATCATATCCCTTAATGAACTTCATGTAGTAGCCTATGTGTCCCAACGTTGTGCGCAACTGTTTAACTGTTGTAGGAGGGGGTAGATCAACTATAATGGCGATCTTGGACAGATCTACCAGTAATCCTTGCTTACATACAATATGACCTAATAGAACTCCAAATGGGGAAAAGAAAATGCACTTCTTTAGATTCAAATCAATTTGACACTGCCTGAATTTATCCAACATTAGCCTTAGACATTCAATGTGATTTTTCAACAAACTAAACACAGTCCAATCATCGAAATATGCTTCTAGAAATTTATGCAAGAATTCTTTGAATGCTTCGACCACCACCCTGAAAAATATGGTTGGGGCATTCTTCAATCCGAATGGCATCATTGTATATTGATAGGACCCCCATTCTGTTGCAAATGTGGTCTTGTGGCAATCTTCCTTGGCAATCTCAATCTGATGGTATCTTGAAAATCCATCTGTAAAAGAATATACTTCCTGGCTTCCCACGTTATCTAACACTTCGTCAGTGAATGGTGTAGGGAAGGGGTCATGTAAACAAGCATCGTTCAGCTTCCTGAGATCTATGCAGATCATGATCTCTCCTATCTTCTTGTCTTGCACCACCATGGGGCTAATCCACTTTGATTCTTCCGCAGGTTCTATAATCCCTGCCTCCAGCATTCTATCAAGCTGAATCTTCACTTTCTTCTTGTATTTAGGATTTAGTTTGTAAGGTATCTGTTTGACTAGTCTAGCATCTGGCTTTAAGGGGATCCTCATCTCTCCCATAGGCCCTTTAATGCCCTTCATATCAGTGAACTTGGTTGGAAACAAGTCCCGATACTCGTGCAGTAACTCAGTAATCTTGTCAATGGTGGCAACATCCCAATAATCTCTGACATTCGCAAGCTTCAGTGTCTCCTCTGTTCCAATATTGACTTTATTGATCTTGATCGACTGTCCAATAAATGGTAACTCAACTCTTGGCCCTTCCACATCTCTCTGGCCTTCTGTTTTGGCTTTGTTTACTTTCCTGGGATCATCGTCTTCATCTGTATTAATGTTGTAGAAGCCTTGCAGTTTCTGGAGAGGCACAGTCCATTTATCCTCTTCCTATTCTAAGGGAGGGTTGGATACCTCCTCGAATAATTTCTGTCTCACAATCTGTAATGCTTGATCCACTGAAGCAAATTGAATTTCAAATAGGAATGTAGTTATAAAATTTTGAGTCATACCTTCCCAATATTTAGTGATGAGGCGCAGCTCTTCTTGGAGGTACCAGTTGATAGGTAGTGTGTCTAGCATGTTGATGAATTTGTGTACCCATTGTTCTTGCGGAATGTCACTCTAGGCCTTTTCGCAGCTTCGCACATGGTCCTTTGGGAAGCTTCGACCTGTGTAGCGAACTTCGCAACTTTCTACTTGTGTTGAGAATCGCGTTGTCATTAGAGTATGGCATTGTGTCCAGTCTGTGATATTACTTTTGTCTGTCCCCCACCATCTCATTGGTGTGGCTTTCAAGGCCTCATTCATTGCCAACAACCTTTTTTGTGTTGGTACACTTGCTTCAAATTCTGATAGGAAGGCTTCTAATGGGTTTAGACCATCAAAGGTGGGTAGGTTACTTACTGTTGTGTCAATCCAGTGAAATTCTCTGGTTAATCTAGAACATCACCTTGTAGATACTTCATACATCTTATTCTGCCAATTCTCCAGTGCTTCTTCTGAGTCTGATGAGCACGCATTGTCACTTCGTCATCTTAGACTCCCATCGGTTGTAGGGTTAATGTAATCCTATTGTCTGGCGGTTAGCTTGTAGATGTTTTCTACTCTATATGCGTAGTCTTCTTCTTTGATGGGATATATGTATCGCTAACCTTCATCCGGATCTAAAGGTGTAATGACCCTAAGGCCATCACCTTCAAAATTCATACGTATCTTCTTTAAGTCAACAATAGTAGAGTTATTGAAGGCTCGATCAATTCCTAACAGCGTGGGGTAAGGGAAACTGTCATCAACTATTTCAATTACCTCGAAATATGCAAATTTTCTTACTTCGTCAATGTCCACAGGGACATGCTCCAATCGTCCAAATGGGCTGACAGCTTGTTGATTAGCCATCCTAAGCCTTATAGGGGAATAGATCAACTTTGATTTTCCCATCAGTGTCCAAGTTTGCTTCGTCGTGACATTGACCTTCGACCCTAGGTCGAGGACCACATAGTCTATCTCATACTCTCTTATTTGAGCATTCATATGTAATTCTTTATTTGCCCTTCTCTTCTTACCAATTTGGTGTACTTCCCTATTCAATAAGGGGTCTATCTTTCCTTGCTCGTATTGTCTGATTAAATTTTGTAATTCTTGTACAACGCTTTTATCCTTAATCAATTTAATACAAGTATGTAAAAATTCCATGAGCTTGCTTACCTCTTTTCCTTCCCTTGGTGAAGCAAACTGATCAAATGCGTGAGGCATTCCATACTCTCTTACTTCTGGTCTTGTCTTTGATGAAGAACCTTGGTCTCCTCTAAATTATTTTCTTGCTTCCTCAAATATTTGTCTTTCTTTCTTTGCATCGAAGGCTTGGGTCTTCTCTACAGCTTTTATGATTCCTGAATCTTCTGTAACCTTCCCTTGGATCAGTCTTTCTTCTCCTGTAACAGTGCCTCCTCTGGTTATAACAGCAACTCTAGGGTCTCCTCTATGAGGTTCAGCATAGATCAGTTGCACTTGCAGGTTCTGCTGAGGTGCTCGTCTTTCCTAAATCCTAGCTAGCAGAATAGGACAATCTTCTATAACATGGTCAAACAAGTTGTAGTAGCTGCAAGTGGTACAAGGGTTCTGACAATCCCTTGCAAGGTGTATTAATTGTGAACAGTTATAACAGATGATATATCCTCGGCCTCGACCCATTCCTCCTCCTCGTCCTCTTCCTCTGAATCCACCGCGAGGATTGAATTTTCTTCTCCCAGGAGAGTTGTACTGCGTAGTGTTTCCTTCTTGTTGTACTTCGCCTTGGATCTTATATATGTCTCTTAACCTTTCATGCATGAGATCATAAGCCCTACAATCCCTATCATCATGCCCTACAAACTTACAGAATGTACCGTACAAATTTGTTGGTGTCTGAACATACCTTTGCATGTAGTAACACTCACCAATACGATGTATGTTTATGCATACCTCGCACCAGGGTAAGGTGACTTGCTTCAAAGGGCTCGAGGCTCCAGAAGCCAAGTATTCATTGAATAGAGGGAAATGTTCCTTGTCATGGCATTATGATCGGCATCTGACACACCAAATGTCTTCTCGTTTATCTTTTCCCTTGTCTTTCTTCATATCTTCGACCTATAGAGACAAACTAGTTAGTTGACTCAGGATCTGACTCATACCTAAGTTGGATTCTCCCATAGGGGTTGATTCAAGCTTCATGTCGATCTCCAATACCTCATCCTGCAAAGTAATATTCTGTTGCATTAGGGGAACTCTGATGTGTGGTAAGAGGGCAGCAATGAACCATTCTTTGTTTTGTTCATCTGGGATCTAAAAAGATAATCAGCTTGTCAAGGTTTTGAATCTCTCATCGAATTCCCACACAGGTTCGACCACCTTCTGCTTAATCTCTTTCAGCTCTATGATACATTGTGACTCCGACTAAAGTTTCTTGACCTCTGCAATCAGTGCGTTCTTTATCTAATTCAATGGCTTAGGTTGTGCAAGTCCTTGGACAAGTTTCATGTACCAACTTAGTGCGCAATCTCTGAGAGTTGTACTGAACTGGGTTCTTTTGACAGCTTCATCTGTGACATTTTTAATGTTCCATGTAGCTTCACAGAGGAACCAATGTTGGTCAGGATCTTTAGATCCATCTCCCCTAAATATAGGAAGTCTCATCTCATCTGCCATAGATCTTCCTAGGGTTCCTGACTAAATATGTGGTGGACTACTATGGACAGTGCTTTGGACGCTCTGGTGACTGGGGTTACTCTGGTTGCTTAATACTGAATCAACAGGAAGGATAATAGTACTTACGTTAATGGTCTGCGCGGTTTCGGAGCCTTCATATCCTCCTAGGTGGAGCTCTTCAGCTTGTCCTTCCATTGTCCTGGCGAGTTCTGAATTTTCTTTGTTCGTCAAATCTGCTTCTTCTCCACTGTAGAAACCTTCCTCCCAGTAGTTATGCTTAAACAGGTTTGCAAGGTGGACTTCTCGGAACACTCTCCCACTGTGCGTATGTCTAGCTTATGTATCGTTGTTGCTATCCGAATTTTTGAACATTAGCCTTTTCGGATCCAACCAATCTATTGTATCTTCAAGATGTTCTTCTCATGCAATAGCATCTTGAGTCTCAGCTTCAAGAATTGTAAAAATTTTCCTCTGGGTCCCTTAAAGAAATATCTCTCAGCTTGGTTGTATGACTCTACGTTGTCAATGGAAAACTTTGTAATGTACCCTCCAATGGTACTATGGAACCAGTGATCTGCTACTCGTGATACGACATTATCATCTTTCTTGACCTTCTTGATCAACTCCAACGTCCAGACCATAGGAAGTCTAGATGGGATCTCGAACTGGGTTTCGGCTAATCTAGCTAGCCACTCATATAACTCTTGATGGATTCCTCCAAATAATATCTCATGTATATCAGTAAACATATGCTTCTCCAACCAGTCCCCTGAGTTAAGATTAGGGTTCTTGTTATGGGCTTCATCGAAGTCCTTCTCTTAATCTTCTATCCACTTTTGAATCTTTATCTTCGATGGAAACCACCTTGACATCCCCTTAAAAATATTCCAATCCCAGCAACGAGACCATTTGTTGGCACAGGGGCAGACCCAAGTTTCAACTCCTAGAGCGCACCAAGAAGCCCTAACTACTAGCCCTTTCGGCAACACCTGTGAAGCAGATGCAGTCTCACCCGAAGAAGTTATGAGGGGGTTGCAGGACAGAGATGTCTACAACCAAGGGAATATCAAGTGGATCTAACACAAGAACAACACAACATTCATATATCACTTATCAACTTGATCTACTCCATGCATCTATCAGATCTACCTTAGCAATGCAATAATAGTATATGAATGACAAATACAAAATACCAATCATACACAACACAAAATATACGTGGTTCATCCTCTCTCTAGGGCTACGTCCACAGAACTGTTCTATATTATATTACGGTAAAGCATACAGTTCTTGTATGCGCTCTTAGCTAGCATATCTCCTTTCTTCTCCTATGATTCTCTCCCTTCCCTGCGCAACCAGTTGTAGGGTTGATCTTCACACCCAGCTGAATATCTTACAATACCAGAAGGCTTCCCCACTTAGCACTTCTCTCTCATAATACAATAATCACTCACATCAACAATGACAACCTATATTGATACCAACCCGTCCTAGGTTCTCTTGACCTCTATTTATACATTACAATAGCTCACCAACAACCTTAGGCCGAAACCTAAGTGTCCAAAACCCTAGGTCAACTTGACCCGTGTTTTCAGGACTTCGCCAGCCTGTCTTTCCTTTCTTCTCACGCGGTGCTCCAAAGCATCCAATGGTGGATTTTTCCGCTTGCTGAGTTGTCCACAATCCTTCTTCCTTGCTGACTTTTCATTCTCGATCTCCTTTTCCAACGGCTTGCTTTCTTGGGCTTTGCTCCATCTTTTCTGCTCTTTTGCTCACTTCAACCCAGTATTAGTTATTGTGCCTTCCGCGAAGTTCATTTTTTCCCTTTTCTTCCTTATTCTTCACTTCCTTCTATAACCAAGGGCCAACAAGGAACAATATTACCTTGTTGGTAACTATGAAGACCAATACATGACATGGAACGCACTGCAGCAAGAGAGGGGCCAAACAGTGTTGGAATTCACAAATACTTTCCATACCTTGTGCACCAAGATGGGTATCAAAGACTCTGAGAGGCATCTGATTCTGAAATACCATGGGGCTCTACATAGGTACATCCAAACTGAAATGGATTTTCTCAACATATCATTACTGGGAGTTGCATATCGATATGTTGTCAAAATCAGGCAGAAATGTAGGCACCAGAACAAACGCGAGTTCGGGTATGCAAATCTGCATCAACCAAAGTATGGTAAAGACGGGCCTAACAACCAACCTCTAGAAAACCAGTCCAAGCCACAGGAAAAGAAGGGTAACAGAAAGACAAAGAAGGACACTAGAAAGTGGTGCGATTTCCACAAAATCCCTTGGTACAACACTGATGAATGTCGCTCGAAACAATCATTGGTGGCCAAGATCAAATAAAAGGAGTTGAACCCTGATTTGAAATCTAATTCAGAAAATAATGGGAAAAGATAGATCATAGATGCATACCCCACTGCTATTGTCGTGATCGCAACAATTCAACCAGAAGAACCAATAGATCCTAAAGAGGGGGAGCGCCTTTTTCATTCACATATGTGGGTGAAGGGGACCTCGATGCATTTTATTGTTGGTAGCGGAAGCCAGAGGAACCTTATCTCAACAAAGGTTGTCAAACAGTTGGGATTTTTGACAACTCCACACCCGCAGCATTACAATATCAGGTGTCTTCACCAGGGACGAGATCTTTGTGTTAGCCAGCAGTGTCAATTTCCATACGACATCCATCCCTTCAAAGATGAGGTATTATGTGACGTTGCCCCGCTAGATTTATGTGATGTTCTTTTGGGCCAGCCATATATGTGGAAGCACCATATCATTTATGAGTCTCAACCTCGTAGTGTCATTGTTACTTATGGGGGTCGTATCTACAGGATACCAGAGGTAGTTCTGACTACTATCCCACAAAAACAGTGCTGCAAGGTACTCTCTCATACTAAAAAATTCAACCTCTTCACAATATGTTCAAAAGGTGAACAGAAGGACATTGCAGCCACTGCAACCTTGGCCCAAGACCTTTATTTTCAACAGAAGTCGATTGCAGAAGAGATTCGTTGAACAGATACAACACTGCATAGTAATGCCAAGATACAATAGGTTGGTTGAATAGATTCAACCCCGACAACAACAGGTTCGTGATATCCTTCAATAAGCTAACTAACACTACTTCTACAACAAGAAAAGCAGCTCACCAAAATTCAGATTAAGCAAATGCTTTCCCCTCTCCCCCGGGAACTCAACCCAATGGAGACCATTGCTTCCTAAGGAGGGAGGATTGATCCAAGAGGATCTCAGTGGCCACCCACCTATTCCAACTGGCTCAAAATAGTTCATTGGCAATTTACTATTTTTAGCAGTTTTTGATACCTAAACTTTTGGGGCCATTTTGAGGGCCTAAACGACATTTTTTCACGAACAAAATTACTCACTTCGATGATGTCTCATTATCATTATTGCAAATGTCACACTTTCTTCACAAGTGTCACAAAAATCATACTTTCATCTCGCATGTGTCGCATCATGGACGACATCATAAGTACACTTGGAACATCCTCTAAGACTCGTTAGAAGATGAAAATATATCTTTTGGCAAATTTTACAAGCTTTTACCTTGAGGAATTACCATCCTAAAAGTATTTTTGGAGATCAACACTCCCTGCCCACTTGAAATGAGAGCTAGAGATCCTTTCCCTCTTAGCAGGGAGCATTGCAATGCTCTGTGACCCACTTTGAGGGAGCGTCGATCTGTTGAGCAAATCTTGAAGACAAATCCCCCTTATCTCTAAGGACAGCTAGGAAGTATCCGAGTCAGGTTAGCTCGAATCCAAGTTCAAGGTTGGGTCTAAGGGGAATCCCACAATTGATGGAGTCATATCCTCAACTTACCCCAAGAATATCTAAGGTAGTTGAGCCTCTCAAAGCCTATATAAGGAGGCATTCTCATGGTGAAAGGGGGAGAATAATCAGTGAAAAGTATTGTCATTCTGATCGTGGATCTTTCGAGCAAGGGATTGGACAAAGAGGACTTGGTGAGGATGTTACATATGCATATACATTTGTAAGCACATTGTTTTGTTCTCATTAATATATATGTGCTTGGTTTGTTTCCTTCAAGTTTGTGTACATTTGCATGGGCTTGTCTCTTTTGATGAATCTAATTTTAAACTAATGTTGGTAGAATAGGAAGTATGTTCTGTCTTCGTTGTCTATTGGATTGAAGAGCTCGTTGAAGGACTTGAAGATCAATTTCAACCCGAATCGAGCGAGGAAAACTTCATAAAAAGGGTACTCATACTTTCTTCCTTTTCATTTGACTAGTTTAGCTACATTTAAAGGAATGTCAGTGTTCAAAATTAGCATTCTTTTGTCTTGGTCATAGGGGTCTAAGATCCAAGAGGACATTCACCTGTCCGCAGGGGATTTTTCCTACAACAGAAATTGGCGACTCCATTGGGGATCAAAGCTTTCAATTTTGGTTTCCTTCCTTGGTCTTGTCTTAGTCTTTGCCCACGATCCTACTCACTGTGTTTTTCCTCTTTTTTACATGTGTTGTTAGTCTGGAAATCATCTTACACAGGCTGATGATCAAGCCTTCTTGAGTTTTTTTTTTTCTTGGTTGATACTTTTTCATTCTCATAAAACAACGCCCCTCTTTCCTTATATCCAGAGTGTTGATTTCAAATCGGTGCTCCCTTACAGTGCTCTAGGGAGCGTTGTAGCACTTTGGTGTTGATATAACCAGAGCGTCGATTTTTCCTTTTGTTGAAAAATCGTGGGATACCTCTATTGGGTGTGATTTTTTGGTCTTTCTTCTTGCTTGGGACTTTTGTTATCATGCTATGTCTTCTATTAAACTTGCAACCATTTCCTTTCTAAGAGTTTTTTATTCTTTGTTTGGTTTTTAAGATATTTCCTTGTTTTGGAATCACTCTTCCTCTTTGATATATTGAGTTGATTTGATACTTTCTCGTTCATCTGATTGCTTGAAAGTTGTCGCAAGGAAGTCCGGAGATCTGTGTATTATTCCATTTGATCTTTGATTTATCTTTCCAAGCAATTTTTCTCGTTTGAGTTTTGGCTTTCTTTTTGAAAAGTTTGGATTTGTTTTGCTTCTTGTTGATCACTGTGAGAGTGTGCTCTTTGTTTACATGATATTTGCTTCCAATTGTCTAAAATTACAAATAGTGAAATCTAATTGGCATAAGAAGCTTTGAATCAAATTAACTAAATTTCATATTTAAACAAAGAGATATACTTTCATGATTGGATTTTGGATATTAGAATCATTTTCTGAATAGTTTAGCATTTAATTGGATTCCTGTTGAGAGAAATTCCATGAAATCTCTGCATTTTTTGTGTTTGATAGTGAAAAGGAAAATATCTTCTCCTTCCCATAAGTAGAATTTCATTGACATAAATCATTGTTTATCATTTTCTTATGGATTTTTGGGAATCAAGTCATAATATCATCAGTTTTACTCTCATTCACCTCTGAGTAAATAACAACCACAAAAAATCAACGCTAATTAAAATCAATCTAGAAACTTTTTCTTTTTAGATTCTTCCACCAACATTAGACTAGGATTAGCGCTTTGGATTAGGCTGTGAGTACAACTCTCCAAAGAATTCAAAACAAACATTAGCGTCTTGCAATAGGGAGAGAAAATCCAATTTTTGTATAAGCTTATCTGGGATCCCCCTCTCACATAAAGGTTACACATGACGTTCGAGAAATCCATAGATATTATCCCTCCGCAATTTAACTGTTCGTAGTAGTAAGATCGTATATTGGGGGTTCTTCTTTAGGTCCAACTTTCTTCATTTGGTCTTGGTGCTTCGTGAATTCTGAATCCGGTCGGGGTCCTCTGGATTTCTATCGGTCCACTTGTCCTCAGTTCTCTCGAACAATTTTGGACTTGTTATCCTACCCATATGTTCGATTTGGACTGTCGATTTTACTTGCCCAGGGTCTGACTGTGATTTGGTGTCTTTCGTAGCCATAATATTTAGGGTCTTTACACAAGGTGACAGTGAAGGGAAGTCTTCATTATACATGGAAAAGACGGTGGTCAAACTCACTCGGGCTCCTTGGAGGCTAAATCCAAGATTATTGTGTGGAAGCTTGCACCAAGCCATAAGTCCGTTAAGAAGGTCACCATCGTAACGTTTCCACCCACTCATATCCTATCCCCTTCTCGACTTGATCACGCAATGTTGGATTTCATCACCAACTAGTATGGTCATTAAGAGAAGGTTCGTTTGCTTGTTGGAATTTCTAGATTTTTAGCATGTGTTGTTTTAATAGTTTTTCGAAATTGAACCTGTAGACGATAAATGTCTTCGCCTATCACATAGGATGCAAGGGTTTCCTCTGGAAGAAGGCTACCAACCCTTACCTCCTAACTCACCAGAAGACATCTACCATGAAGAGGTAGAAAATCGCTTTGACACTGGGAGTGTTGCTACTCCTTTGTTAGAAAATTTGGAACGAGCCTTGGTTATGGTTGAGGATCCCATTCCTCATACTACACTTGTGTTAGAAGCTCCTATTGATAATTGAACC
>JASDQU010307966.1:36424-65182 GCA_032191745.1 Picea mariana
CACTACAGTTGAACAACCTCGGTTCCACACATTGTAGAGCATAAGCCATTTGGGATTTTGAGGCCAAATGTGCATTGGTGCTACTTGCCAAATTGGTTATGGCAAACAAGATAGATTGTAGTGTCAAATCTTTGACCTCTTTGATCACGATTCAGCCTCCAACCAATCATGACCCCTAAACACAATGAGGTGCCACGTACACCTCAACAGGCAGAGGAGTTGCCCGTTATCCGGACAAAATGATAGGAGCCCCTCTTCTCGAGAGGCCGGTCAAAAAGTATACATCATCTAGCTCGATTTTGAGCATTTGTGGCCCAATCTAGAACGTTTTTTCGAAGTCATCCCATAATCCAATTATATACTCAAGTAGTAAGACTTCCTTTTTCATCTTTTGCAATTTAAATTACTTGAGGAGGACACAATTCCTCAAAGAGGCCCTTGTTTGGGGGTTTTTCAACGTAGATATATCATCGAGCTCATGCTCATTCTCTTTCCACTCAATCATGGTTTTTATCAAGGCAAACTGCAAGAACATACACTTAAAACCCATTAACCATCTTCTCACAGCAAATTTTTGGGTATTTTTAGCTTAAATATCAACTTATTTTTCCATCTTGTGTCGGCGCTCCCTTAAACGCATCCACAAAGCGCTAGCGCTCCCCTGGCATACATACCAGGGCACCGAAAACATGGTCGTCGCTCCCCTCAACCCTTTGAGGGAGCGTCGATCTGGTTCGCCCCGCTTAGGGATTCCTAGGGAGCCCAGGATGAGACTAAAAACTACCTAAAATGAAATTTTAAACCGTAAAAAATGATTAGAAAGAGTTAATGACCAACCTGATCCTGAAAAAGGTGAAAACGGTTGACCGTAGCTCCGATGCCAACAACTTCAAAATCGCCCTCTGAAGTTGAAATTACCACTGCTAGAAGAGTTTGGTACAAATGAAATGGTAAATAACATTTTTAGCCCTATTTCATTGTTATAGGGTTCATTTTTTCTAATCTATAGTCTATTTTGGGTTTTAAAATCTTTTTCGGAGATGTCACTAATACCTTGGAATGCATATTTTTCATCACTTGGAGGTTTCGAAGCGGTAATTTTCCATTTAACCTTGTCACACTAACAAGCACGGTCTTATTTATTGCTCACACTCGAAAAAACATGAGAATGTAACTGAGTAGACTTTTATCTCTTTTTCGAACTCGTAAGGATATACGAAAAAGGAACCCCCCAGAGTCTCCTTTAAGCTCTTTTCAAACTCTCTAAACATGAAAAGATTGTCGAGTGATCTTGCTTCCTTTCACACTCATTTAAAAGGTTTTGAAAGGGCGTCTCCCGAGTAACAATTTATCTCTTTTTCGAACTTCAGAGACTAATATTACGAAAAGGGACAACCCTGGAGTCATCTTTAAGTTATTTTCAGACTCTCTAAACATGAAAAACCATTGAGTTTTCCTTCTCTGGACTCGTTAAAAATTACACATTGAAGGGCCCATATGGGACCAAACCCTTACTTCTTCTGGTTCGTTAAACAAAAGAAGAGGAACTTACCGAAGGTGATTTATATCGAGCATGTGTTATCCTCCTCAAGCTCATAAAAATAAAAATAGGTACTCGTCTATCTAGATGGGGGGGGGGAATTGAAGGAAGCAAGCCAAGCCATTTTTTGGAATCATCACAAGTCACTCTTGCAGTCACCCTTGAACATGGCACATTGTTTTTACATACATTTTAACCTGCTGAACCTCTGCACTAAACCAATCCAATGAGTTTATTTACTTCTTTGGGTCACCCGACGAAAGTCACAGTATCCACCGCATCATATTTTGGTCTATGTCGTGTTTCTGTTGTTTGTGCCTCAGTGTTCAAGGGAAGTATCTGCCTCGAGATTCAACCATCACAAATATTCATTTTCAATACTTGTGTCATTCCATATTCATTTGATTCACCATCTTACATCTCTATGTCAGTTTCGTATCGCTGATGGGGGATACGTCAAGGCCCTCCTTCGATCAGTCTTTTCCTGTCGACTTCAACACATCATCCAGGACTTAGACTTAGAAACCAGTTAGTACCTTGGGAGCTGCATGCCTCAATGGCAAGGTCCTCACTTCCAATAGTGGTTTTACGTCATTGACCTATGATCGAATGATTCCACGAATGTTCGACTTCAACTCATCTATTCACATTCGTTGGATTGTACTAGGGTACCTTGGGAGTCATTGACATCACTGGTGATTTCCCTCGCACTTGTTAACGGTTTACCTCAATGAACGATAATCAAGTGGCTTCTACCATGTTCGACGTCAAAACATCTATTCACATGGCTAGATTCTTACCACATCGGGATTGGAAAAGAAGACCATGGGTTAAGTGTTCACTCTGATATCTACTTTACCCAGGCTGCGAAAGGAGATCATTTGAGCACATTGATATATATATATTGTCACATAGATCCACTTTGTATTGGTCTGTGGCTATGTTTTGTCATCTCATAGATCCATTGTGTATTTCTCGTGGCTACGATTAGTTCATGTCATGGAAGTATAGATCCACATTGTATCTTTGGTGGCTATACCCTTCAATCAATATGATTATGGATCCGCAGTGTATTTGGTGGCGGCCATACCTTAAAATTCCTTTATCACTCAAGCATAGGTATGTATGCCTTGGGTTTGAAACATATCATAACATTTGTTTGATGGTTATTTGCAGCTTCTACCAAGTTCTTCGACTCCATACCCTTGCTTCGAAAGTCTAAAAAGTAATTCAGTCATCAGTTTCTGTCTTCTGACCTTGCACTTTGGGGGGGAAATTGTTACACGTCAAAATTACTCACTTCAATGATGTCTCGTTATCATTATCGAAAGTGTCACAAAAATCATACTTTCGTCTTCTATGTGTCGCATCGCAGACAACATCATAAGTACACTTGGAACATCCTCTAAGACTCGTTAGAAAATGAAAATATATCTTTTGGCAAATTTTACAAGCTTTTACCTTGAGAAATTGCCATCCTAAAAGTATTTTTGGAGATCGGCGCTCCCCTTCCCACTTGCAAGGAGTGCTAGCGCTCCTTGCCCTTTTAGGAGGGAGCATTGCAACGCTCTGTGGCCCACTTTGAGGGAGCGTCGATCTGTTGAGCAAATATTGGGGAAAGATCCCCCTTATCTCTAAGGACAGATAAGAAGTATCCGAGTCATTTTGGCTCAAATCCAAGTTCAAGGTTGGGTCTAAGGGGAATCCCACAACTGATGGAGTCATATCCTTAACTTATCCCAAGAATATCTAAGGTGGTTGAGCCTCTCAAAGCCTATATAAGGAGGCATGCTCATGGTGAAAGGGGGAGAATAATCAGTGAAAAGTATTGTCATTTTGATCATGGATATTTCGAGCAAGAGGTTGGACAAAGAGGACTTGGTGAGGCTTCTACATATGCATCTACATTTTTAAGCACCTTGTTTTGTTCTCATTAATATATATGTGCTTGGCCCGTTTCCTTCAAGTTTGTGTACATTTGCATGGGCTTGTCTATTTTGATGAATCTAGTTTTAAACTAATCTTGGTAGAATAGGAAGTATGTTTTGTCTTCGTTGTCTATTGGATTGCAGAGCTCGTTGAAGGACTTGAAGATCAAGTTCAACCTGGATCGAGCGAGGAAAAACTTCATAAAAAGGGTACTCATACTTTCTTCCTTTTTCCTTTGACTAGTTTAGCTACATTTAAAGGAATGTCAATGTTCAAAGTTTGCATTCTTCTATCTTGGTCATAGGGGTCTAATATCCAAGAGGACATTCACCTGTCCATAGGGGAATTTTCCTACAACACCAGCAGTGTCAATTCTCATACGGTATCCAACCTTTCAAGGATGAGGTTTTATGTGATGTTTCCCCGTTGGATGTCTGTAATGTTCTTTTGGGCCACCCATATATGTGGAAGCACCATGTTATTTATGAGTCTCTACTCCATAGTGTCATTGTTACTCTGGGGGGGTCATCTATTTAGGATACCAGAGGTAGTTCCAACTATTTTCCCACCAAAACAGTGTCACAAGGTAATCTCTCATACTGCAAAATTCAACCTCTTCACAATCTATTCAAAAGGTTAACATAAGGACACTGCAACCACTGCAGCCTTGGCCTGAGACCTTTCTTTCCAACATAAAAAGATTGAATAAGAGAAAGAAGATATTGTTTTTTCACCTACAAGGGTGCCTACACATTGCCAAGTCAAGCCAAGATACAATGGGTTTGTTGAACAAATTCAACCCCACCAACAACAAGTTCCTAACAGCCTTCAACAAGCTAAGCAACGCAACTTCTCCAGCAAGGCAAGTAACTCACCAAGATTCAAATTCAGTAAACGCTTTCCCCTCTCCCCCGGGAACTCAACACAATGGAAACCATTGCTTGTTAAGGAGGGAGGATTGATCCAAGACGATCTCGATGGCCACCCACCTATTCCAACTGTCTCAAAACAATTCATCAGCAGTTTACTATTTTTAGCAGTTTTTCAGTTCTTAAACTTCTGGGGGCATTTTGAGGGCCTAAATGACGTTTTTTCAAGATCAACCATCTCAATGGTTGCCCTTATCTCTAAATGAACCCCAAAATGAAACTCCTCGTCGATACCTTTCCAACGATATATCGCTTTCTCCAAACGGAAATCGTATGCCAAAGTTACACCCCTGGGAAGTTGATACACCAAACAACCCAAAATGGGGTTCACAAAACTGTTGGCTTTTCATCTTCTGAGGTTAGAGTTTTGGATTTTATTTATGTTAAAAAGGCCTTTGCAACCTCATTGTAATGATCATCTTCTTGTGAATGTGAGTAGCAGTCACATCTCTTCTCATAGATAAGTTGCCACCATTCTAGGGAGTCTTTCACTCTATATTTCTAAAGTTTTGTACATTTTGCTCATTAACAGTAATTGTCTCTTGATTATTTCTATACATCTCTTGATAGTTTTTCAATGCATGTCCCCGACGAGGTCCAAGTATAACAAGTTGGGTCTCAAGCTTGTATCTCTTTAGGAAAATTGATCTCACACGCCCAATAAACCCTCCATGGAAAAAGAAACGAAAAATGACAGAGAAGAAGATTATACTAATCTGTTGTTTGAGCAAGCTCTCACACGACAGAGGGAAGAAATGATGGAGAATTTTTCCCACATCCTTCAACAATTGTCGATAACATCAGGTGAATATTCATCAAGAGGCCACTTTGGAGTCACCTCTCCTTTCAAGGTACAAGTCAATTTTGATACTCCCGTATTTGAAGGTCATATACATGTGAATGCCTTAGAAAAATGGTTAAATCTACTAGAAGGTTATTTCTCTATTCACAATTTTTCCAACAAGGAAAATATCACCTTTGCACTCCTTAAGGATCTCCCCCATGTCAAACATTGGTGGGAAACTTACTGGGGAAAAATTTCCACATAGGAGTCCGGAATATATTGGGCCGAGACTACTTAGGATTTTTTTGTGGATGTGATCAAGAAACAATATTATCATGTTGGTAATTATGATGACCAATACATGAAACATACCAAACTGCGACAAGAGAGGGGTCAAACAATGTCGGAGTTCACAAATACTTTCCATACCTTACGCACCAAGATGGGTATCGAAGACTCTGAGTGGCATCTGGTTCTAAAATATCATGGGGCTTTGCATAGGTACATCCAAACTGAAATGGATTTTCTCGACATCTCATCACTGGGAGCTTCCGATCGATATGCTGTCAAAATCGAGCAGAAATTTAGGCACCAGAAAAAATGGGAGTTCGGGTCTGCAAATCCACAACAACCAAAGTATTCTAAATACAGCCCTAACAACCAACCTCTGGAAAACCAGTCCAAGCCACAGGAAAGGAAGGGTAATGGAAAGATGAAGAACGACAATGGAAAGTGGTGTGATTTCCACAAAATCCCTTGGCACAACACCGACGAATGTCGCTCAAAAACAATCATTGGTGTCGAGATCAAAGAAAAGGAGTTGAACCCTGATTTGGAATCTGATTCAGAAAATAATGGGAGAAGATAGATCATTGACATAGAACCCATTGCTACTTTCATGAATCCAACCAAAAGAACAACAGATACTGAAGAGGGGGAGTGCCTTTTTCATTCATAGATATGGGTGAAGGGGACCCCTATACATTTTATTATTGATAGCGGAAGCCAGAAGAACCTCATATCAGCAGAGGTCGTCAAATAGTTGGGATTGTCGACAACTCCACACCCGCATCCATACAACATCGAGTGGCTTCGTTAGGGATGAGATCTCCATATTAGCATCGATTGTCAAACAAAATCCATCCCTTCAAGGATGAGGTATTATGTGATGTTTCCCCGCTGGATGTCTGTGATGTTCTTTTGGGCCGGACATATATGTGGAAACACGATGTCATTGTTACTCTTGGGGGTCATCTCTACAGGATACCAAAGTTAATTCTGACTATTTTCCCACCCAAACAATGCCACAAGGTAACCTCTCATATTGCAAAATTTAGCCTCTTCACAATTTGTTCAAAAGGTGAATAGAAGGACACTACAACCATTGCAGCCTTGGCCCAAGACCTTTCTTTCCAATAGAAGCAGATTGCAGAAGAGAAGGAATATATTGTTTCTTCACCTACAATGGTGCCTACACACTTCCCAATCAAGTCAAGATAAAGCAGGTTAGTTGAGAGATTCAACCCCACTAGCAACAGGTTCATGACATCCTTCAATAAGCTNAAGATTCAGATTCAACAAATGCTTTCCCCTCTCTCTAGGGAACTCAACGCATTGGAGAAACTTGCTTCCTAAAGAGGGAGGATTGATCCAAGAGGATCTTGGTGGCCACCCACCTATTCCAACTGGCTCAAAACAGTTCATTGGCAATTTACTATTTTTAGCAGTTTTTCGGTTCCTAAATTTCTGGGGCCATTTTGAGGGCCTAAACGACGCTTTTTCACGATAAAGCACCTCAATATTGGCAATTGGCTCTAATTGAGCACCCAAAATGAAGCTCATTGTCGATACCTTTTACAACGAGCTATCATGCACCCTAAACGGAGATCGTATGCCAAAGTTACACCCCTGTGAAGTTGATGCACCAAACTACCCAAAACAAGGTCCAAAAAACTGTTGGTTTTTCATCTTCCGGGGTTAGGGTTTTGGATTTTCTTTATGTTAAAAATGTCTTTGGAGACTCATTGTAATGACCATGTTCTTGCGAATGTGAGTAGTCGTCACATCTATTCTCAGATATAAGTTGCCACCATTCTAGCAAGTCTTTCACTCTGTATTTTTACAGTTTTGTACATTTCGCTCATTAATAGAAATTGTGTATTACTGTATCTCTATGTTTATGGTTGTATCCATGATATACATCTATTATATTATTGGATATATGATATATCTTTGTACATTTCTTGATTATATCTCCGCTCTCATTTCGTGCTGAAAATAATCCAGATCAGTGGTATCATAGCAGGTTGTTCTTGATCGTTTTTCAATGCATGTCCCCAACGAGGTCCAAGTATAGCAAGTTGGGTCTCAAGCTTATCTCTCTTGAGTAAAATCGCTCTCGCATGCCCAAGAAACCCTCCATGGAAGAAGAAAATAAAAACGAAGGAGCAAAAGATTCTATTAATCTGTTGTTTGAGCAATCTCTCACGCGACAAAGGGACGAAATGATGGAGAATTTTTCCTACATCCTTCAATGCATGTCGATAACAACAGGTGCATATTCATCAAGCGTCCACTTTGGAGCCACCTCTCCTTTCAAGGTACAAGTTAATTTTGATATTTACATATTTGAAGGTCAGATAGATGCGAATGCCCTAGAAAAATGGTTAAATCTGTTAGAAGGTTATTTCTTTGTTCACAATTTTTTCGACAGGGAAACGATCACCTTCGCACTCCTTGAGGCTCTCTCTCATGTCAAAAATTGGTGGGAAACTTACAAGGAGAAAAGTTCCACAAAGGAGTCTGGAATATATGGGCACAAGCTCACTTGGGATTTTTTTATGGATGCGGTCAAGGAACAATATTACCCGGTTGGTAATTATCACAACCAATACATGAGATGGACCACAGTTCGAGAAGAGAGGGGCCCAACAGGGTCAGAGTTCACAAATAATTTTGATACCCTATGCACCAAGCTGGGTATCAAATACTAAGAGTGGCATATGGTTTTGATTTACTACAAGATTCTGCATAGGTACACCCAAACCAAAATGAATTTCCTGGGCATCTCATCACTGAGAGATGCCTATCAATATGCTGTCAAAATCGAGCAAAAATTTAGGCCCCAGAACAAACGAGAGTTCAGATCTACAAATCCGCAACAACCAAAGTACGGTAAAGACAACCCTAACAACCAGCCTCTGGAAAACCAGTCCAAGACACAGGAAAAGAAGGTTAACTGAAATACGAAGAAGAACAATGGAAATTGGTGTGATTTCCATAAAAACCCTTGGCACAACACTGATGAATGTCACTAAAAAACAATCATTGGTGGTTGAGATCAAAGAAAAGGACTTTAACCCGGATTCATAATCTGATTCAGAAAATAATGGGAGAAGATAGATCATCGACGCAGGCCCCACTGCTATTGTCCTGACAACAACAATTCAACCAGAAGAACCAATAGATCCTTAAGAGGGGGCCTTTTTCATTAACAGATGTGGGTGAAGGGGACCTCGCTACATTTCATTGTTGATAGCAGAATCCAAAGGAACCTCATCTCAGCAGAGGTCGTCAAACAATTGGGACTGTTGACAACTCCACACCTGTAGCCATGCAACATCAGATGGCTTCGCCAAGGACGAGATCTTTGTGTTAGCCAGCAGTGGTGATTTTCATATGACATCCAACCCTTCAAGGATGAGGTATTATGTGATCTTTCCCTACTGGATGTCTGTGATATTCTTTTGGGCCAGCCATATATGTGGAAGCGCCATGTTATTTATGAGTCTCGACCCTGTAGTGTCATTGTTACTCTGGGGGGTCATCTCTACAGGATACGAAAGGTAGTTCTGACTATTGTCCCACCAAAACAGTGCCACAAGGTAATCTCCCATCTTGAAAAATTCAGCTTCTTCACAATCCATTCAAAAGGTGAACATAAAGACACTGCAACCACCGTAGCCTTCGCCCAAGACCTTTCTTTCCAACAGAAGAAGATTGTAGAAGAGAATGAAGATATTTTTTCTTCATCTACAAGGGTTCCTGCACACTGCCAAGTCAAGCCAAGATACAACAAGTTGGTCGAACAGATTTAACCTCGCCGGCAACAGGTTCATGACAGCCTTCAACAAGCTAAGCAGCGCAACTTATCCAACAAGAGAAGCAGCTCACCAAGATTCAAATTCAACAAACGCTTTCCCCTCTACCCGAGGAACTCAACGCAATGGAGAAAATTGCTTCCTAAGGAGGGAGAATTGATCCAGGAGGATCAGAGTGGCCACCCAGCTATTCCAACTGGCTCAAAACAGTTCGTTGGCAATTTACTATTTTTAGCAGTTTTTCAGTTCCCAAACATTTGGGGCCATTTTGACGGCCTAAACGACATTTTTTCATAATCAAGCACCATCGTGATAGCCAATGGCTTTCATTCAACCCCAAAATGAAGTTTCTCGTTGATACCATTATGAAGAGTTATCGTGCGCCCCAAATGAATATCGTATGGAAAATTTACGCCCCCAGGAAGTTGATACACCAAACTACCGAAAACGGGGTCCACAAAACCGTTGTCTTTTCATCTTCCAAGATTAGGGTTTTGGATTTTCTTTATGTTAAAAAGGCATTTGGAGCCTCATGGTAACGATCATTTTCTTGCGAATGTGAGTAGTCGTCACATCTCTTCTTAGAGATAATCTGCCACCATTCTAACGAGTCTTTCACTCTGTATTTCTACAATTTTATACATTTCACTCATTAATAGAAATTGTGTATTACTATATCTTTGTGTTTATTATTATATCCCTCATATATCTATGTTATATTATTGGATATTTGATATATCTTTGTACATTTCTTGATTATATCTCTTATGTAACAAACCTAACCCCTAAATACCCTTTCTAGGGATGGGACATCAAATTTTTTATTTTCCCAACTCTCTTGAATCTTAATTCCATGATCGTCATTGGTTACTGCTCGCCACGAGCTTTCTAATGGTCGCCACCACACTAAAATATGAGCTCTGATATGCAATTTTTGGCCTCCATAGGTTACCCGGACATTGTTAGCTGGGGTCTTCGGCGTTCGGCGCTGAGCGCCCCCTTTTCTTACTCCCCGAAGTCCCAAAATCTCGCCACGTGGCCTTAGCCATTCGACGATCGACATTCGGCATTTTCCATTGAACGTCTTACATTTCGACAGTCGACAGTCATCGTTGAACCTTCGGTGTTTCGACGATCGACAATCGTCATTGGTCCTTTGGCGAGCGATGATCGTCGTTGGTCCTTCGGCATTCAACGATCAACGATCATCATTGAACCTTCCCTTATCAAACTACACTCAAATATTGCAAACTTCTGAAGCTATCGAGACTACCGGAGTCTCAGACACATCACCAGACACGTTGTCCAGGCGGGCATGAACCATAAGTTGACACGCAGGGAGGGTAAAGGGGTGACACATGTCCTCATTGGGGGTGACATGTGTCATGCTCTTATAGGCATAAGGAGTCTGTGAACTCGACCAGATCTGGGTGACACATGGCACTTTAGTTGCGGGTCCACGTCACTCGAGATGACGTTAGTGAGCCACGTCAACCCCCATCATACGATCTTCTCACTTCTTTCAAATCTCATGGTTGAGATTTGTTCACGTGGATCCACAAATCCACGGTCCCCATTACTTCACGGCTTCGGGCTTCAGAGCTTACCAATTCCTCTCGACGCAAATCCCCCGAAGAGCTAAGTCTCTGAAATCTCGGATCTGGCGCCATGCGTCTTCTTCCTACCAACGGTCAAGATTTACTTCATCATTCACGACTTTGGGAGTTTTCGAACCTTGAAAACTCTTGGCCAAACTTCCTTGGAGTATTAAATCTCTGGACTACATGATCACTTGCCACGTATCCTCTCATCCAACGGCTCTAGCTCGACGGACAACATTTGAAAAGGTACAAGTAGGGGCCATGTGTCACTCCACCACGCATTCCCAGTTGGTCAGGCAATCGAGGGTGGGTTCCTTAGATCGACGACTGAAAGGGATCCGAAGGATCTAAGTATCAACGGTCCTCATCACTTCAGAATTTCGGCATGTATCTTTCGGCTTTCTCTCTGAACCACGCTGAATCTATCATCACGTGTACCTAGCATCCACGATCAGGATTTACTCCGGCTTGCAGAGATCTGGGGAAACTCGTGCATCCCTATACCATCGAATACATGGACTTCTGGATAACCGTTGATCTGTGTACACATGTCCCCCCACTTTCAACGGTCTAGATTACTTCACGACTCTGAAGTTTCAGCGCTAGACCAGTCCTATTATATCGAAGTGGAACCTTGCTAAAGCACTTAATGCTACCCTTCCTAAGTTTGATCTAATGACTGAGAGGGATCTCCATTGGATCCCCAGATCGATGACCCTCATCAATTCGTGACTTCATCTATTTTCGAGGATTATGGAATCATAAGTTTCGAAGTCCCGAAGCCGAAAGAGCTAGCTTCTTTCAGACTAGCGCAGGGTTCCCAGGCCCTGGTCACATGGGTCCTTTGGGAAATATTGTGGGTTAAGCGCAAATATTTTTAGCAGCAAAGGGGTTAAGGACATGGGCATGAGCGGTCGGTCATATGGGTGGATAGTCTGAAGGGAACACCCTTCTCTCTTCAAGTTAAACTTGACCTTCTCGCTAAGGTAAACTTCAAAGGGTCGGCAAGACTTAGACGTTTCAGTCAATCCTACCTCGACTCTCCTACGGATTCACATCCCATATCTCTCTAACAGCTACACTGAGACAAATCAAACACTATATAGATATAGCAGTTTATAGAAGCAAAAGAACATTTCTAATAATTGTTCAAATATTGAAGGACTTAACCATAAACACAAACATTCATCATAGCAGCCAATATATATACATGGAGCATGATAATACTTATCAGAAATGGAGAATGTGAAGCGAATGTTGAAAGGGGTGCATGTCTCCTCCCAACCATAGGCATAACCACTCCTGACGGTTTTACCATTGGCCACCCCCGAGCTAGACCATGATTCTCTGAGAGATATTCTTTCCCTTTGCTTCACAATAGTCATGGATGAAGGTTACTCTTCTCCTCCCACATGATCTTGGAAACCATATTTCTCTACTCCAAGCAAGGATATCTGCACGAGAACTTCCCCAGTCGCTCGTCAGCCTCATTTATGAGCTTGTAGAGAATCCCTGCCCAAGCCCTCTTACAACCAAAATAAGCTTGCTTCTCATCTTTTCTCTCCACTCTTGAGTCGAAGCATGCTCACTTCTCTTCTCTAGAGATCGTTTTCTCTAATCTGTTATCTTGCAGATCGGTCTTTGTCCCTCGAATTACCTCCTTTCTTTCCTTTCTTGGCAAGGTTGTGTGGGTCTGAATCCTAATTCATGGTCGGGCCTGGAAGCCTTACAGATGGGTACCCTGGCCCATCTCCTCATTAACTCTTGAGGATGGCCTTCCAACTACCATCATGAATGGCAATTCATTTATGGGTCAAAGTACTATTGAGTGTAATTACACCCAGTAGGTACTGGTCTGGTGAGGGTTATCTCAACCATTGTTGGTTTCCCCTCACCATCTCTCATAGATTCCATGGTCTATCTTGGAAAACTTTCCCCCTTTTAGCAGTTGTGCAAAACATATCCAACTTCTATTAATAACGAAAAATTCATACATTCACCCTTTTATACAAGGTTCATCAAATCAAACATTCACACATATTTATTCTACCATAGTCTCTTGGCCAGTTATAGTTATATTTACAAAATGGGGGAAACAGAGGTATTACATCAGCTCTCATTTAGTGCCGAAAATAATCTGGATTAGTGGTATCGGAGTAGGCTTCTCTTGATCATTTTTCAATGCATGTCCCTAACAAGGTCCAAGTATAGCAATTTGGGTCTAGAGCTTGTCTCTCTCGAGGACAATCTCTCTCGCACGCCCAAGAAATCCTCCATGGTGGAAGAAAAGAAAAATTACAGAGTGGGAGATTCTATTAATATCTTGCTTGAGCAAGCTCTAATGTGATAGAGGGATGAAATGATAAAGAATTTTTCCCACATCCTTCAACGCCTGTTGATAACAACAAGTGCATATTCATCAAATTACCACTTTGGAGGAACATCTCCTTTCAAGGTACAAGTTAATTTTTATATTCCCGTAGTTGAAGGTCAGATAGATACGGATGCCCTAAAAAAATGATTAAATCTTCTAGAAGGTTATTTCTCTTTTCACAATTTTTCCAACAGGGAAAAGATCACCTTTACACTCCTTAAGGCTCTCCCCCATGTCAAACATTGGTAGGAAACTTACTGGGATAAAATTTCCACAGAGGAGTCCAAAATATATGGGGTCGAGCCCACGTGGGATTTTTTTGTGAATGTGGTCAAGGAACAATATTACCCTGTTGGTAACTATAACGACCAATACATGAGATGGATGACATTGCGGCAAGAGAGGGGCCAAAAAATGTCGTATTTCACAATTACTTTCCATACCTTGTGTATCAAGCTGGGTATCAAAGACTCTGAGCTAAGTTTGGTTATGATATACCGTGGGACTATGCATAAGTGCATCCAAACCGAAATGGATTTTCTGGACATCTCATCACTGGGAGCTGTCTATCGATATGTTGTCAAAATTGAGCAAAAATTTAGGCACCAGAACAAACGGAAGTTTGGGTTTGCAAATGCGCAACAACCAAAGTATGGTAAAGACGGACCTAACAACCATCCTCTGGAAAACCAATCCAAGCCACAGGAAAAGAAGGGTAATGGTAAGATGAAGGAGGACACTGGAAAGTGGTGCGATTTCCACAAAATCCCTTGGCACAACACTGATGAATGTCGCTAAAAAACAATCATTGGTGGCAAAGATAAAAGAAAATGAGTTGAACCCTAATTTAGAGTCTGATTCAGAAAATAATGGGAGAAAACGGATCATTGATGCAAACCCTACTGCTATTATCGCGACCGCACCAATTTAACCAGAAGAACCAGCAGATCTTGAAGAGGGGGAGCACATTTTTCATTCACATATGTGGGTGAAGGGGACCTCGCTGCATTTTATTGTTCATAGAGGAAGCCAGAAGAACCTCATCTTAGTTGAGGTCGTCAGACAATTGGGATTGTCGACAAATCCACATCCGCATCCATACAACATCAGGTGGCTTCACTAGAGATGAGATATTTGTGTTAGCCAGCAATGTCGATTGTCATACGACATCCAACCTTTCAAGGATGAGGTATTATGTGATATTTCCCCATTGGATGTCTGTGATGTTGTTTTGAGTCTCGACCCCTTAGTGTCTTTGTAACTGTGGGGGGTCATATCCACAGGATACCATAGGTAGTTCTGACTACTTTCCCACCAAACAGTGTCGCAATGTAATCTCTCATACTACAAAATTAATCCTCTTCACAATATGTTCAAAAGGTGAACATAAAGACACTGCAACCACTACAGCCTTGGTCCAAAACCTTTCTTTCCAACATAAGTAGATTGGAGAAGAGAAAGAAGATGTTGTTTCTTCACCTACATGGGTGCTTACACAGTTCCTAGTCAAGCCAATATACAACAAGTTGGTTGAACAGATTCAACCCCGCCAGCAGAAGCTTCATGAATGCCTTCAACAAGCCAAGCAACGCAACTTCTTCAGCAAGGCAAGCAGCTCACCAAGATTCAGATTCAACAAATGATTTCCCCTCTCCCTGGGGAATTCAACATAATGGATACCATTTCTTCCTAAGGAGAGAGAATTGATATAGGAGGATCTTGGTGGCCTCCCACTTATTCCAACTGGATTAAAAGAATTTGTTGGCAATTTACTATTTTTAGTAGTTTTCAATTCTTAAAATTTTGGAGTCATTTTGAGGTCCTAAACGACATTTTCTCACGATCAAGCACCTCAAAAATAAGAGATGGCTTTGATTGAACCCCCAAAATGAAGTTCATCGTCGATACCTTTACAATGAGCTATTGTGCTCCCCGAACGAAGATCATATGCCAAAGTTACGCCCCCGGGAAGTTGATACACCAAACTACCCAAAACGTCGTCCACAAAGCTGTTGGTTTTTCATCTTCCAGGGTTAGGGTTTTGGATTAACTTTATGTTAAAAAGGCCTTTGGAGCCTTATTGTAACAATCATCTTCTTGCGAATGTGATTAGTCATCACATCTCTTCTCAAAGATAAGCTGCCACCATTATAGCGAGTCTTTCACTATGTATTTCTATAGTTTTGTACATTTAGTTCATTAATAGAAATTGTGTATTATTGATCTCTGTGTTTATCGTTTTACTCTGATCTATATATATTATATTATTACATATCTGATATATATCTATACATTTCTTGATTATATCTCCTCTCTCATTTTGTGCCGAAAATAATCTGGATCAATGGTATCAGAGCAGGCTTCTCTTGATCGTTTTTCAGTGCATGTCCCCGACGAGGTCCAAGTATAGCAAGCTAGGTCTCTAGCTTGTCTCTATTGAAGATAATTGCTCTCGCATGCCCAAGAAACCCTCCATGGCAAAAGAAAAGAAAAACGACAGGCATAAGATTCTATTAATTTTTTGCTTGAGCAAACTCTCACGCAACAAAGGGACGAAATGATGGAGAATGTTTACTACATCCTTCAATGTCTGTCGATAAAAACAGGCACATCTTCATCAAGAGGCCACTTTGGAGGTAACTCTCCATTCAAAGTACAAGTTTTTTTTGATATTCCCGTATTTGAATTTCAGATCGATGTGGATTCCCTAGAAAAATGATTAAATTTCTTAGAAGGTTATTTCTTTGTTCACATTTTTTTTGATAGGGAAAAGATCACCTTCGCACTCCTTAAGACTCTCTCCCATGTCAAAAATTGGTGGGAAATTCACTGGGATCAAAGTTCCACAGAGGATTCCAGAATATATGCGGACGATCCCACTTGGGATTTTTTTGTGGATGCGATCAAGGAACAATATTACCCTATTGGTAACTATGATGACCAATACTTGAGATGGATCACAATGCGGCAAGAGAGGAGCCAAACAATGCCAAAGTTCACAAATACTTTCCATACCTTGCGCACCAAGCTGGATATCAAATACTTCGAGCGACATTTGATTATGAAATACCGTGGGGATCTACATCGGTACATCCAAAACAAAATGGATTTTCTAGACATCTCATCACTGGGATCTGCCTATCGATATGTTGTCAAAATTGAGTAGAAATTTAGGCACCAAAACAAACAGGAGTTCAGGTATGCAAATATGCAACAACCAAAGCATGTTAAAGACGGCCATAACAACCAACCTCCGAAAAACTAGTCCAAGCTATAGGAAAAGAAGGGTAACGGAAAGACGAATATGAACACTCGAAACTGGTGTGATTTCCAAAAAATCCCTTGGCACAACACGGATGAATGTCATTCAATAACAATCATTGGTGGTCAATATTAAATAAAATGAGTCGAACCTTGTTTCGAAAAATAATGGGAGAAGACAGATCATCGACGCAGACCCCACTGCTATTGTCATGGCCGCAACAATTCAACCAAAAGAACTAGTAGATCCTGAAGAGGGGGAGTGCCTTTTTCATTCACATATGTGGGTGAAGGGGACTCCACTGCATTTTCTTGTTGATAGCGAAAGCCAGAAGAACCTCATCTCAGCAGAGGTCATGAAAAAGTTGGCATTATCGACAACTCCACACCCGCAACCATACAACATCGGGTGGCTTCGCCAGCGATGAGATCTTCGTCTTAGCCAGCAGTTTCGATTGTCATACGGCATCCAACCCTTCAAGGATGAGGTATAATGTGATGTTTCCCTGTTGGATCTCTATGATGTTCTTTTGGGCCAGCCATATATGTGGAAGCATCATGTTATTTATGAATCTCGACCCCGTAGTGTCATTATTACTCTGGGGGTCATCTCTACAGGATACCAAAGGTAGTTATGACTATTGTCCCACCAAAACAGTGTCGCAAGGTAATTTCTCATACTGCAAAATTCATTCTCTTCACAATATGTTCAAAACGTGAACATAATGACATTGCAACCACTACAACCTTGGCCCAAGACCTTTCTTTCCAACAGAAGAAGATTGCATAATAGAAGGAAGATATTGTTTCTTCACCTACAAGGGTGCCTACACACTGCCAAGTCAAGCCAAGATACAACATGTTGGTTGAACAAATTCAACCCCGCTAGCAACAGGTTCGTGACAGCCTTCAACAAGCTAAGCAGTGCAACTTCTTCAGCAAAGCAAGCAACTCACCAAGATTCAAATTCAACAAACGCTTTCCCCTCTCCCCGAGAACTCAACGCAATGGATACCATTGCTTCCTAAGCAGGTAGGATTCATATAGGAAGATCTCGGTGGCCACCCACCTATTCCAACTGGCTCAAAAGAGTTCGTTGGAAATTTACTATTTTTAGAAGTTTTTCGGTTCCTAAACTTTTGGGGCCATTTTGAGGGCCTAAACGATGTTTTTTCACAATCTAGCACCTCAATGATAGCCAATGGATTCGACTGAGCCCCTGAAATGAAGCCCCACGTCGATACCTTTTTAATGAGTAATTGTGCACCCCAAACAGAGATCGTATGCCACATTACGCCCCCAGAAAGTTGATACACCAAACTACCCAAAACGGGGTCCATAAAACTATTGGGTTTTCCTCTTCCAGGGTTAGCGTTTTGGATTTTCTTTATGTTAAAAAGGCCTTTGTAGCCTCATTGTAACGATCATCTTCCTACAAATGTGAGTAGTCGTCACATCTCTTCCTAGAGATAAGTTGCCACCATTCTAGCGAGTCTTTCACTCTGTATTTCTACAGTTTTGTACATTTAGTTCATTAATAGAAATTGTGTATTACTATATCTCTGTGTTTATGGTTATATCCCTGATATATCTATGTTATATTATTGGATATCTTATATATCTTTGTACATTTCTTGATTATTTCTCCGCTCTCATTTCTTGTCGAAAATAATGTGGATCGCGTTTCATCATTTATGAGGGTTGGCACGTATAAGTGTATGTATGGGGTTTAAAATGTACATAATAAAGGTTAGACCAATAAAGAACAATGTACACCCAGTATGAGCATGAATCCCAACACAAAAATTTATGATAGAAATGAGTTGCACAATAACTCCTTATTTATCAAGAGAAACTCCAACAAATATCCCAAGCACATCCATATAACCAAATCATAAGTCCATGCATAAAATAATGACTATAATGACCTCTTGTTGACGCTTGAATCCGTTAGGACCGAAACGGCAATCTCACGAGGATGTAAATCCCCCTGCATTTTTATAGAAGCGGTACTCCTCTTTAGATTTTCTTGGGATTTCTTTATGTTCAAAATGTGGGACTTGATAGAAGTCTGTCATAATGATTCAAAAAAACATAAAATTGTGAGAAAATAAAAGGGAAATGTTTTTTATTTCTTTTTAAAGAAAGTTCATGAGAAAGGACCAGGAATCACACACTTCACACATTTAAAGCAAATAAGCAAAATTTCCTCACATCCATCATAGTTTAAGATAAACATTTATGATCACATAAAATAAAAAGAAGATGATCAGCATGAATAAGAGAACTTTAACAAAGTGGACACATGGAAATCTCAATTAAAGATAATGATAGATCGACCTCACATACTTTATATTCTGAAAACATGGTTACAAAGCATAGTCGAGAATGTTCCCAAAGTAGCTCTCTCAAAATTTCTAAAAAATATATAGTTTGTTACATATTCTTTGAAATTGTATATGTGTTTGTCTTAAAGACTGGGATTGGGGCTCATGTGGACCATAAAGCAAATAAATACAAGAAATAAGATTTTAGAAGGAAGACAGTGGGCGGTAGAAGAACAACAAGACCTGGTAAGAAGAAAAAAGGAGTTATCAGTATCCAGTTAAACCTTTCTAGTGAAAGAGGTGGAATAATTGGATGAAGGACTTGATAAAGAAAAATAAGGATGTGATCAGCGTGAACTTACTATGATGGTCTCTCGTGATTTCATTTTCTTGCAGATGTCTTTTTAACGTTTTCATCAACGATTACAGGAACCGTCTCAACTATTTCTTGCCCTTCATTGGTCAGTTTATCGATAGCTTTCTTGAACCATTATTCAATGTAACTCTTCATTGGTGCCACGTTGATTTCATGTCGGATTTTGATGTTGAACAACTCACCCTCCAAGTCTCTTAGATCAAGGGAAATGCTATGTAATGCTTCTTCAATGTCCTGATTTTTTACGGAGTAATCCACTAGCCAGTTATCTATGGCGTCCTCATCATATTCAATTATACCATAAAAATTTTCAACTGACAATCCTTTAAAAATTGAGACAAATTCATTGAAAACCTCATAAAAATGCAGAGAAGCTTTGTGCCTCCATAACGCTTGGTACCAAAAGGTCACTGGGTCAAATTCACAATTCACTTTCTTGCAGATAGACAATTTAGGAAATTGACCACAATGTTCTATCACGAATACCAAATAAGAGGCCATAAAGAATTTCTTATCTTTTTTGTGTTGTGACAATTGGGAAGATATTTCAATGGAAATCAGGTTTCCCCAATCGAAAATGGCTTGCTCCTTGACAGTGAAATATAAGATATAAAGAATCATATGAGAAATACTAGGAATATTTTCTTGGTCGGTCACTCTAGTGAATAACCAAGCAATTTCCCAAAAGGGGTTTTTGAACAAGTTGACTTGCAACTTGGTAATATCTTCAGGGATGGCCGCAAGATTCTCCGAGAATTCAGGCAAGAGGTCCAAGCCATTGTCATGCTTTTTCAAGAAGTCCCTGCAATATTCACCTTTGAAGGTGAGCGTTGGCTCTGGGAGTTTTAGCATTTTACGAAACAATTGAGGTGAAAGAGAGACAGGAGAATGGTCTTGAAGTTGAATAATCCGCTGACTTGGTATATATTTCTCAGCACACCAGGAAACCAGTTCCTTGCAGTCAAAAACCTCAGGAACACAACCTGCACGAGCAATTCCAGACTTCCAAATTGCTTCCTTCTGAGAAGAAGGGGATGAATAGTAAAAATAAGCTCTAGACCACTGAAAGTTCTAGTCCTCACGTACAAAAATGTTCAAAGTATCTTCGCAGAATTGTTGTCAAGCTACTGCTACCATAAGTTGATGAGAGTGTTCTTTTAATCCAAATAATATTTGAAATGAGCGCTTGAGAGATATAATATAATCTTCTGCAAATCGTGCTTTAATGTGATTTGATAAGAAATCTCCTTGAGCCCCCCGCTTATTAATAACAATCTTTACCGGACCTATATGATGAGTTATTAGCATTAAACCATACTAAATGCATATTGGGAAAATGAAAAGGTGGTGAGGATGGACGAGAGCAATTAGGATTTGGGAATTTTTGTGAACCCGCCAACCTGTGGTTGTGAAAGGTTGAAAATCAGCTAAGTGTTGTAATGCGGTCGGTCGGACTCAATATAGGTGAGATGAGATACTTAGGAGCTCAGGGAGTCCGATGGTCAAAATGTAGATCACGAATCTTTTGAGTGCAAAATGTATATCACGGAACATGGGATATGAAAGTTTTAAAAACCGCCAACCCAGAAACCCGCGACTGCAGAAACGGTTAAGTATAGGATGATACGGCGGTCGGTCGGACTCATGATATGGGGAATAGGAAGTGAGAACCCATGATTCCGCTAACCCACAAACCCACCGTTTTTTGAAAAAATGACTAAGTATAGTAATTATAAAGGGAGAGTAGAAGGACGAAAAGAAAAGGGGAATTTGGATAAGTATAGAAGAGGGAAAAGAAACGGACAAAAGAAGTTGGGAGAATAGAAAAGGGGAGGGAAGTTTCGGAAGCGGGAATTGATCTCAACACCTCTGTATATGCATATTCTTACTCATTGCATATGTGGGTCCCTTATTAGGCTGACCCTTATTACATATAGATTTAACCCCATATATGACCCGAAACGATAACCTCACGAAGAAGTAAATCCCCCTGCGTTTTTATAGAGGTGGTACTTCTCTTTAGATTTTCTTAGGATTTATTTATGTTCAAAATGTGGGAGTTGACAAAATTTCATCGTAGTGGTTCAAGAAAACATAAAAATTGCGAGAAAATAAAAGGGAAATGTTTTTTATTTCTTTTTAAACAAAGTTCCTGAGAAAGGACCAAGAATCACACACTTCACACATTTAAAGAAAATAATCAAAATTTCCTCACATCCATCATAGTTTAAGATAAATATTTTCGATCTCATAAAATAAAAAGAACATGATCTACATGCATAAGAGAACTTTAACAGAGTGGACACATGGGCAACTCAAATAAAGATAATGATAGATCAACCACAAATACTTTATATTCTAAAAACAAGGTTACAAATCACAGTCGAGAATGTTCCCAAAGTAGCTCTCTCGAAATTTCTAAAAATATATATAGTTTGTTACATATTCTTTGAAATTGTAAATGCGTTTATCTTAAAGACTGAGATTGGGGCTCCCGCGGACCATAAAGCAAATAAATACAAGAAATAAGCTTTTAGAAGGGAGACGGTGGGCGATAGAAGAACAACAAGACCTGGTAAGAAGAAAAAAGGAGTTATCAATCTCCGATTAAACCTTTCTAGTGAAAGAGGTGGAATAACTGGATGAAGGACTTGATAAAGAAAAAGAAGGATGTGATCAGCGTAAACTTACTATGATGGTCTCTCGTGCTTTCATTTGCTTGCAGATGTCCTTTTATCATTTTCATCAATGGTTACAGGAACCGTCTCAACTATTTCTTACCCTTCATTGGTTAGTTTATCGATATATTTCTTGAACCATTCTTCGATGTAACTCTTCATTGGTGCCACATTGATTTCATGCCGGATTTTGATGTTGAACAACTTGCCCTCCAAGTCTCTCAGATCAAGGGAAATGCCATGTAATGCTTCTTCAATGTCTTGATTTTTTACGAAGTAATCCACTAGCCATTTATCTATGGCGTCCTCATCATATTCAATTATACCATAAAAAATTTCAACTGACAATCCTTTAAAAATCGAGACAAAGTCGTTGAAAAATTCATAAAAATGTAGGGAATCTTTGTGCCTCCACAACGCTTGGTACCAAAAGGTCACTGGGTCAAATTCACAATTAACCTTCTTGTAGATAGACAATTTAGGAAATTGACGACAATGTGCTATCATG
The DNA here is from genome assembly GCA_032191745.1 of Picea mariana. NCBI lineage: Eukaryota > Viridiplantae > Streptophyta > Pinopsida > Pinales > Pinaceae > Picea > Picea mariana. The sequence goes on from JASDQU010307966.1 coordinate 58,832, forward strand.
AATACCAAATAAGAGGCCATAAAGAATTTCTTATCTTTTTTGTATTGTGACAATTGGGAAGAGATTTCAATCGAAATTTGTTTTCCCCAATCAAAAATGGCTTGCTCCTTTACAGTAAATATAAGATATAAAGAATCATATGAGAAATACTGGCGTTATCTTCTTAGTCTATCACTCTGGTGAATAACCAAGCAATTTCCCGAAAGGTGTTTTTGAACAAGTTGACCTGCAACCTGGTAATATCTTCAGGGATGGTCGTGGGATTCTCCAAGAATTCAGGTAAGAGGTCTAGACCATTGTCATGCTTTTTCAAGAAGTCCCTGCAATCTTCACCTTTGAAGCTGAGTGTTGGCTCTGAGAGTTTTAGCATTTCACGGAACACTTGAGGTGAAAGAGAAACGGGAGAATGGTCTTGAAGTTGAATAATTCATTGACTTGGTATATATTTCCCAGCGCACCAGAAAACCAGTTCCTTGCATTCAAAAACCATAGGAACACAGCTTGTACGAGCAATTATGAACGTCCAAATTACTTCCTTCTTAGAAGAAGGGGATGAAATATAAGAATAAGCTCTAGACCACTGAAAGTTCTTCTGGTCCTCACATCCAAAAATGATCAAAGTATCTCCGCGGAACTATTTTCGAGCTACTACTGCCATAAGTTGACGAGAGAGTTATTTTAATCTAGATAATATTTGAAATGAGCGCTTGAGAGATATAATATAATCTTCCACAAATTGTGCTATAATGTGGTTTGTTAAGAAATCTCCTCGAGCCCCCCGTTGATTAATGACGATATTTACGAGACATGCATGATGATATGTTAGCATTAAACCATACTAAATGCATATTGGGAAAAGTGCGAAGATGGCGGGGATGGACAAGAGCAATTAGGATTTGGGAATTTTTGTGAACCTGCCAACTCGAAAACCCGTGAACCTGTGGTTGTGAAAGGTTGAAAATCAGCTAAGAGTTATAATGCGGTCGATCAGACTCAATATAGGAGAGATGAGATACTTAGGAGCTCGAGGAGTCCGATGGCCAAAATGTAGATCGCGGATATTTTGGGTGCAAAATGTATATCACAGAACATGGGATATGAAAGTTTGAAAAACTGCCAACCCAGGAACCCGCGACTACAGAAACAGTTAAGTATAAGATGATACGACGATCTGTCAGACTCATGATATGGGGAATAGGAAGTGAGAAATCGTGAGTCCGCTAACATGCGAACCCGTCGTTTTTTGAAAAAAAGACTATTGTATAGTAATTAGAAAGGGAGAGTAGAAGGGCGAAAAGAAAAGGGGAATTTGGATAAGTATAGAAGAGAGAAAAGAAATGGACAAAAGAAGTTGGGAGAATAGAAAAGGGGAGGGAAGTTTCGGAATCGAGAAATGATCTCAACACCTCTATATATGCATATTCTTACTCATTGCATATGTGGGTTCCTTATTAGGCTAACCCTTATTACATATAGATTTAACCCCATATATACCCCTAGTAGGGTTATAGCATAATTTAAAAGCATTGACTTATGATGGCATTTTATAACCTTGAAAACTTCACATTCTCTTTAATGAAAAGGAAGAGTGAGGGTTAGGTGCCTCTAGTTGATGACCATGATGGTGACTAAGGAAATCAGCTAGTTGATGTTAGGTTAATAAGTGAAGCTATGTAAGTGATGATGCTCTTAATTCTTAGAATAGGTTTTAAGAATTATAGAGGTTTGATGGAGGATAATTTTCTTTGTAATGGTTGCCCCTCTATTAGAGAGAAGTCTAATGGTAATATTTGCATTGGCACACTTTGGTCCAATTCAAGTCACTCACTGCCTTGAGCATGTTGGGGAGCACATGAGCCCAACATTTATAGAGTTTCATATATTCAACCCTTTATGCACTATATTGGCACATCTCTCGTTGCAATTGTACCTACCAACATATGCACAATCAACATCAAATATGCAATGCACCAGTGGTATTATGTTATCATTTGATTTACATGACACCACTAGAAATAACATCCAATCATGCACAACATTTTGTAGTTGGGGGGATTGGCACACCAACCAATTTTAGTGATTAAAATTAACTAAATCTACATTGACATCAATAATAAAGTTAGAATGAGTCAAAGTTTACCCAATAAAACTACTTTCATGTAATACATTGGTTTTGACCCCTATATTATATTGGATCAAATATGATATATAATGATGACTTGGATTTATACCTAGACTTATGTCGAATTTTTAGCATGGTAGGCTTTGATACATTGACTACTCACCAAGTTGGTAAACATTACCATGGTGTATTTTGTGATGTAAATAGGCACATTACATATAATGCTAAAAAAATCACCAACAGGTTGTAAGAGAGCACCAAGGGGTTATGAATCCATGAGAGGGGAAGAAAGGGGGTAAATTAAGGAATAATTTTATTTTTATATATGTCAAGTATCTCAATCTTAATCTCTCCTCATTTTGACCTTAATGATTAAGAATCATACCAAGTTTGTCTTTAGTTGTCAACATTAAAGATACTTGGAGTTTCTTTAAGGGTGTGTGGTTTCATTAATAGTTGGGAGTCTATGATCCTTAATTTCATCATGGAATTTTCTTCTTCCTTATTGATTTTTGGTCCACTAATGGAGTTATTACCTATAAACTACCATAACTACAATTACTTTCAACTGCTATTATTCTAGAAATTTTTTATAGAAGTTCCATGATTATAAATGAGATAAGGGATAGGGAAAATATGTAGTCCAAAAACTGTGTGCTTGTACCAAAATCATCCATAGCCAAAGCCAAGGTCTTCCTCTCTAGGAAATCCTTATGCAACCAACACAATACATTCCCTTACCTACACTATGAGTTGGGATGCATGTGATAATTTAAAGCTTGTAGCTAGACATTCTCATTTGTCGTCTCATAGTCCTGGCTTGGGGTTAGCATCCGTAGTAGATTTCTTTGGTTGGGATAAAATTGCTTGTTCACACCAAGTGGGTGGTTGAATTTTGACTGAAAAGGTAAGTATTCTTCTCTTTGTCTTTTATTGATTTTTGTTTGCATTGTTTTGTCTTGTAATCTGATGCAATTGAGATTGACAAGAATGAATAGGGAATTAGATATACATTTATTATGTATGTAGTTTATTTCTCATAATAAACGATGCACATGAATTTTGGTTATTGTTGGCCATGTAAATGTGTAAGGAAATGTATGCATCCATGTTTATTGATTTTGTTTCTATTTCATTCCATTAAAATTCATGAAAGCATAATATTTCTTGAAATATGTTAATGGAATTGGGAAAATAACGGATTTTGTTTAATGAAGAGAGTTTTGGCTGTAAATGGTTCATGGTTTCGTAAAATCATGCATGAGAATTGTTGTTGCAGATATTGTGTTTTTCTATGCTCTAAAGAGTTGCTTCCACATATGAAATTGATTTAGTATACATTACTTCGGTATAAATCATTGATGGAAGCCAATGGTTCACTATTGACGAATTAGGGAGAAGATGGAAAAGGGAAAAATGGGTGCCTCAACAACCATGAGAGGCATCCAGACACGTAAATTGGTATCACAACAAATTTTTTAGCTTTGAGATCTTTGGGGAGAAAAAATTGAGGAATGGGATTGCGAGGGTAATAATGTTTCAAATCAAAGGATTTATTTCAACTTGTCCCAGTCATGAAGGTGTTGATGGTTCAAACCATATTGAATGGATAAGGATGGAGCTTGACATAGATTTCCATAACTTTTACATGGTGAAACCCCGAAAAAAAAAAGCATGTAACAGAGTTGGAAGGGTCATGATGGACAATGTAGACAAATTTGAGATTATGTCAGCCTAACATCATAGAATGAACATGTGGTGCAAATGTGCACTTCCTCTTGACATGGGGCCTAATACATCTTAGATATTTTCCTTCCATCTGATCTTGGAAGATCAACTATGCGATATTGAGATAATAGTGTTGTGAGAGGAGCACATGGAGGCTATATTGAGTATTAAGGTGAGAGAAAGATGTATAGATGGAAAACAAATCACACTTCCTCCTCGCATAGGCTCTAAGACATCTTGGAGTTGCACAAGTCATAAAATCTGGGAAGATCAATGATTTGGGCTTGAGATGTTGGTGTTGTTAGAGGATCCTGAGGAGATTATAGGGACTCAAAAGATGGGTTCTAGGAGGTACATGTGGCACAAATGTGCACTCCCTCCTAACAAGGCTTTAAACACTTCTCTAAGGTTCACATACCATCAAATCTAAGTATATGGATAATGCATAATCATGTTTGTTATAGCTATCAAAAAGAGGGTATTAAGGCTATGAGGAGTATCAAGGTAGGCCCAAGACGGACATGTTGAAAAAATGTGCACTTCCTCCTAAAAAAACTGCCAACACCTCTCCAAAGTATCATTTGTTCATAAAATATTGATGGCCTTGAGAGGATCTGATGTCAATTGCATTAGTGGATAGATTAAACCAAAATTCATGGAAAAATTAATAAAAGGACCCACAAGTTCTATGAAATGTAAGGTTGATGGGTCTTATGGATTATGAAATGCATAAATTGGAAGTGGAGCCTTTTTTTGTACTTGTAGCCATAAAAAATGGTGGCCTAAGAAAAATAACATGAGATGAAAATAAGGAAATCCATAAAATTTATCATTGAGTTGTTGCAAATATTTGTGGAGGTTTTAGTAGACATTTTTAGTGTTATAGGATTGGGAAAGGTTATCGAAAAAACCTTTGCTAAAGAAAGCAGAGGCTTTTGCATAGGTTTTAGTAGAGGTTTATGATGTGTAAAAAATATGGGTGGTTAGAGATTTTAGTCGAGTTTTTTTCTTTGTTATCACTTACATAATGAAGCACTAGTGCATCCACGGTTAAGATGCCCTGGTGCATCTTATATAATCTAAAGCATTGGTGCATTAAATATTGTTAACAACTAGTGTGGTATATATCCTTGTGCATTGTGAAATCCCGGTAATGGTAATGGTAATGATAATGGTAATATTAATGGTAATGATAATGATAACCATGTCATGGGTATGAACAATCTCCCTTTAAAAGATCAAGTTGTTATCATTGTATTGGGAATTTACCTATCATTCTAAAGATCAAAATTATGTTCTCATTGTACATTTATGCTTCTATTATTAAAAAATGATATTTTATCATTCTTACTTATCTTATCGATGTTGTAATTAAAATTAAGGCATATTTTAATGTAATGAGATCTCCCATGCTTAATTACGAGTCAATGACAATGGGGAGTAGTGAGCATTGGTGCTTGTATGGCTTGAAGCATTGAAGAAAGCTACAAATGAAATTATGACTTGGTAAAAAATAATTATTTTACCCTACTGTGGTGTCCTCAATATCAATACTCATCAGTGTGTTTGTGTATGTGTTGAACCCCATATATTTATTTTCTTTCACTCTTCCATACTTAATTTTTTTTTGTGATCCCACAAGGATTTTGTGTCATGCAATATGCACTTCTCTTTTATGTGGCCTACATATTGCATCATACTTGGTTACTTTCCTATATCTTGGTGGTTTCACAGGTGGCGGACTCATAGATGCATATTTTATTCTTTCACAAGCTCGTTGCCAACACTTAGTTTCTTTTTCCTTTATCGTGGACTCACGGACTCATAACTCTTTACCAATCCATCCATACAAGTCTGACCAATCAATACCAACACTTAATTATTTCACAGATTCATGGACTTGCGGTCTCGTTTAAATATTTCTTTTATTCCTGACTCCTCGCCATGACATTTCCTATTTCTTTCACACCTCTCGAGTTATATTTAATAATGATTCTATGGAGTCAACTGCTAAAATTTAATTTCGAAAAGGTCGTTATTAAATGACATATTTCTCGAGGCAATTATATTTAATTCTTATTAATTCATCCATCGAAAAATAGAACTTAAGTATTATTATCAAATAAGATCTTATCATTGTTCTAAGCAGTGTTACAAGGAAATTCATCAACCTGGTGAAGATCGCCGAGACAAAACAACAATTCTATGAAGATACTTTGAATCTATTCACCAAAGAAGACCATAACTATCATTGGTTAAGGTCCTATTGGTATTATGCAACATTGTTAGAAAAAGACAGTAATAAAATTTGGACATCGGGAATACTTCATGTTGGTTGTGTTCCTGAAGTTTTCGATTGTAAAGAAGTAGTCACCTGGTGCGTAGATAAATTTGTTCAGAATAGAAGGATGATTTTGTTGATGTTTGGACAACATCGGGAAGACATTCTCTTAGAATAATAATTAATAATATAATTATTGATTATTGAATATCATATCTAA
>JASDQU010307966.1:78713-91803 GCA_032191745.1 Picea mariana
GGATTATGAGTCTATTAGAAATGTGTCTATCCATTGGAAGGCCTTAGTTTAGTCTTTCCCTTTGATAGGTAGATGGATAATATGGAAGATTGGAAATGGGGAGCAAGCAAGAGTTGGGGTGGATGCATGGTTTAGGTGCAAAGAAGAATACAATCTACCATAAAGGTTAATTGATCTTATACAAGACATAGGCATGTATACCCTCATTTAAGCAATAGATCAAAGAAACTCTAATATGTGGAAACCAGGCTGGAAGAAAGCGAACCTTTTAGGTTTGCAAGGTAAAAATGAAACAATTTGGAATGCTTATGTGGAGAGTTTAGTTAAAATCTATGTCAAAATTATCGAGTAGGAAGATTTAGTTGTTTGGTCCAAAAATAAAACCTTAACATATAACTTAGTAATACTAGGTTGTCAAGTTAACTTTTCAACAAATCCCAAAAATAGAGCTTGGTGGTGGAAAGTTTTTTGGAAGGTAAAGGCTCCAAAAGAAACCAAACTATTTCTATGGTTAGCCTTAAAGAATAGGGTGTTAAATTAGGACAACTTACATAAACGAGCCAAATCGGGGCCTGGAATTTGCATCCTCTATAGATAAGATGAGGAAATGGTAGTGCATTGTATCATAAATTGTCCTCATGCTAAGCACCTATGGTCTAAAGTTGAATTATTTATTGGTTTAAGGGAAGTGTGGGCAGGAGATTTTCATGAGCAATGTTTAAGATCCTGATGGAGGAAAAATGAATTAAAATAATGGAGGACAATTCCTCACTTGATTCATTAGGGTGTTTGATTCACAAGGACTCGTGTGCTTTTTCAAGAGAAAGAACTTCCATATTTTTAGGTGGTTGCACAACAAGAGCTTTAGCTTTATCCCTTAAGATGTCAATACCACAAAATCCTGAGAGACAACTATTATATTTGAATATAAACAAGGAATAAGCAGTGGGATTTTTCAATGGTTCTAGTCAAAGGAATCAAAACAATAATAGTTCTAATTGTGTTCTTTACCTTTTAGAACCACATTTAATAAAGATGAAGGCAACCCTTGGGATTGGTTCTTACAATTTCATAGAGCTAATGGCCATAAGATTACTACTTAATATTGCAAAGGAAAAAAGGGTTAGGTTGATTTAGACTTTTATGGACTCAAACCCAGTGACCAAACGAATGAATGGAAATGGCTAGTTGTTGAACAATCATTTAAAAAATCTAGGTGATCGAGTCAAATTATTGGTAGGCAACCTCGACGAAATCATTTCCAATCATGTGTATAGAGAGCATGAATCAAAGGTTGATAAACTATCTAAAGAAGTTCATATAGTGTCAACGAGTAAGGCGTTGATAGAGGACATAAAAGAAGGGATATCATCCTTCTTCAAATATGATTATATGTGATGTTGATTTATGTTCCTGTTGATCTTTATGTTTGAAGATGCTATTAGACATAGTCTTTATGTGATTAAGAGGCTAAGGATATTATACGAGACTTTGATGATGTTATTTGAGTGGTTTTTAAATCCTTTGTGTTTGACATTCCTCCCTCGTATGGAGAAAACACTTTTTATTTTCTGAATTTTTAGAGGGTCTGAAAATACAATTTTTTTTTTAGCTCCTTCTAGGGACACCATCTTGTTGGTTTTGAATTCACAAGGAATATAGGAGTCTCTGGATGCCCCTATATTTTTTGCCTTGTAAGCGTGGTAGCACATTCAAAGTGTGATTTATTTTTTCTTGAATAGAAATGATGATTTTTCCTAGGAAAAAAAATAATTACACACACGCATGCACACACACACATATTATTTCATATGGGTAACACAACATATACAACGTAAGTATAAGTTTATATGTTATGTCACATGTGTTGTGTTGTATAGTTCATATGCATATAATAACATGTGTATGGACCTTGCATGCAAGAATAATTTTATGTATACTTGGGGAAACATAAGGCTAGTAACTAAACTGGATGTTATCACTCCTCGGATATGTAGACCCTAAGGTCAAAATAATAATGCATGGAATCATAGGATCATATCATTTTTTTTTCCAATATGTGTTATATATGTCATTAATTGAATTTCTAGATTAACTTGTGAATTTCTTTGATGCAATAATTATTATAGAATAGATGTGTCGATATTTTCATTATTTTTTATTTATTTTTCCTATTAATCATTATTATTACTCTTTAATTTTTTTGAAGCTTAAATAGAATCTATTATAATACATAATTACTACTACTTACCATAAATACTTATATGCTAACAACATTGTCGATGTACCTTTGAGTATATTAGTATTTCGAGGGAATCAAAGGAATAAGGAAACCATAATACTACTTGAAGATATAATGAGACTCATCATGGTTTTAAGCAAAGACTCCCATAAATTCCATACCTATTGTCCATATGTAAGTTGTTGCGTTGTTGGTCGCCCCTGAGGAATAGGCCAAGGGAAATACACATGTACATTAGAAAGGGTGGAACCAACATCAAGAAGTCACAAAAACATAGATTACCTTTATGGGAGTTATCACGAGGGTGCAATTGGCCATTACAAGACTAATAGGTATAATGGTTTAATTGTGTGTGAATCCTTGCTTGTAGATGAGCCTAGGTGTAGTGGTCCTCGTGATTAACCTTGCACAGTGCACCTAGAACACATATCCATTACTTGAAAACTTGTGGACCTCTCATGTCGATATTAGGTATGGACACCTACAATTCACAAACCTAAAGTGAATTTAAGGGAACTATTTGAGGTAATGTCCCTTTCAACAACCATATGAATCATGAAGAGTTAGCTCGAGAAGTTTAGTTGTTAAAGAGACAAATGGATGATTGGTTTTCTTATCTTTGAGAAATCAACGAAAATCTTGAATCCCTGGGATCTAATTCAGTGAATTGAGGAAATAGACCCTAAATAAAAAGAACACTGACCAAGAAGAATCACTTAAGTGTCGAAAGTTAGGATATGAGTTGAGAAAGTACAAGGCACTCACCTTTAATGGGATTGTCAAAATAGAAAATGAAACAAAACCATGGTTGGTTAACATTGAAAGACACACACTGCTATATGACTTCAACTCCTTGGAGAAGACTAAGTTCACCAATTATCAATTCACAGATGTTGCAAACCTTTGGTGGTACCACTTAAAGAATAAACAGAAAGTGGATGAGGAGCATCTCGACTAGGTGATGCAGGAGCATTGTCAGCAAAACACATGTGGAGAGACAACTCAACACCCTAGCGCTCCTTTCGAATTATTGTTGAGATTCTAAAAGCTGGCGTTTCCTGCAAATCTTTTTGAACAGATGATTAAAGAAGATCAAAACGCTTGGAAGTTGAAACGATCGTGTGAGATCTAGGAGTTTCACTCTTAGACTTTAATGTAATGGTGCTTAAGTGGTGGTTAGATTTTACTTCGAGAAGATAGGTAGTCAGAGGGAACCCTAGGAGCCCTCTGGTATAAGTAAAGGTGTTCTATGCCCAAATGAGGTTGTTGAACATGATGGTAGCTATGAATTAGTTGATTTTTGTTGTTATTGAAATTTAGTTAGAAGTTGTTGAATGTTGACATAGCTCATGTAGGCTTAGATGAATATAACAGAGAAATATTGACCCAAATGCATGTGTCGCTATTTGCTTGTCTATCTGAGTAAATGGTAGGCTTTCTGTTTATATTATGTTCTCTATTATTTTGCGTTTTCATAAATGCATGAGTTATATTGTTGAATGTATGAATCGGTGAATATTTGATAAGTTTCACTTGTTTCTATTCACAAGCTTATGAAAGGAGTGCATGTTGTCCACAAGGAGTGCGTTGACAGAGTCTGTTTCGACTCAACCACTCAAGATAGATAACTTGAAGCTTTATTTGCAAGGAGTGCAAAGCGTGCGTTGACAAAGTCTTTTGACTCAGAAGCTCAGAAGGAGGAGTTTGAGAAATTGCTCGTAGAAGTGTGTGCAAAGATCTATTGCAAGGCGTTCACAAATCCATTTTTCTACTAAGTGTCGAAGAAACCTTTCAAAGAGTCCAAAGCCCTAAGAAAGGACAAGTTCAAAAAAGAGGGCGGGAGAAATCCTTCAAGAAGGAGGAGTTTCAAGCAATTGCGAGTTGAGCGGTCAAGATCCGTTTTGGAGAAGCGGAGTCATTTCAGACCGTTAGATATGAGAGAAGTTGCACAGTGATTAACCGTGAGTTCCTTCGGAATTTCATGATTAAGAGGATTTGGCGTGTAGAAGGGTGAAAACTATCGAAGTCTGAAGCTGCGAAGAGATCCCAATCGTCGACTGGAAAGAAGAGACATGATAGCGGATAAGTGGGTTTGGGAAGAACAACTTTGGAGGATTGGTGCCAAGTAGATAGCCATTCTCACGAATCCGCGAAGTCGCGAAGGGATCCTAACCATTGGTTGTGCAAAGGAACATGGCAATGGATTAGAAAATCTGGGAGATAGAGGTCCGGAGAAGTTACGTGTGGAATTGGTGAAGTATTTGTGAAGTCGTGAAACCCAAAGTACAACTGGACCATTGGATCCAGGTGGACACGCGACAAAGATCCACGAATTTAGAGGAAAGCGTTCCGAAAAGAACCGAAGACGGAGGTCGTGATATTTCTGAAGCCTGAAGTTACGAAGAGCTGACTTGTGGTCACAGTCCGTAGTCACATAGGAGAAAGAGTCTAGCGCGGGGCTAGCACTCGTAAGATTGTTGTTGCCAAAAGCGCCAGAGAGCAGGGTTGCGGGTAACCCGAACCTACGGGTAACATCAAGGGGACCTATGTGTTAATCGTTCAGGGTCTGTTGAAGGTTCGAAGGGCTAATACAACTTAGGTAGTTAAAGATCCTTGACCGGGAGTTCGTTCAACCCCAAGGAGAGGAGGGGGGTTTGTGTCAAGTGGTATCAGATCCTAAAGAGCTCAAGTGTACTCTGTGTAAGTGGAGAAAACGTCAACACAATTCCGCATAGAAGACGTGCAGAGCCACATGTAGCAAATTGATTTGTAGAAAGAGAAATGAGAGAAATTCGCGCAAGGTTGGATGCTATGGAGATAGCACAAAGGAGAGCACCTGACGTTGGATACGTTAGTGACGCAAAAAGCGAATAAATAGAGGTTGAAGAAGCTGCAAGGGAAGATGATGCCAAGGAACGCTTACTGAAAGTGGTTGTCAAATTGGGAGCTAGAGCAAAGATAGACATCTCGATGTATGAAGGCAATCTAGATGTTGAAGAATTGTTTGATTGGATATGAGAAATGGACAAATATTTAGACTATGAAGACGTCGATGAGAAGAAGAAGGTGAGGCATGTTGTCACTAGATTAAAAGGACATGCAGTGTTATGGTGGGATGAATTGCAGGCTCACAGACGAAGCAAATGTGAGCCAAAGATTAAGAGTTGGAACAGAATGGTAGCCAAGCTGAAGGCTAAGTTCATACCTAAAGATTATTAAATAAATTTGTTTAGGAAATTGCAGAACCTAAGATAGAAGGGAACGACAGTGAAAGAGTACACATAGGAGTTTTACAGGTTGAACTTCAGGACTGGACAGAGGGAGAAAGATGATGAAAAAGTTGTCAAGTATATAAATGGCCTGAGGTATGAGATCCAAGATGAAATCAGCATGATGACAGTGAGGAAAATGGAGGATGATTATCATATTGCACTAAAGGAAAAAGATAAGTTGGCTAGGAAACAAAACCAACGAAGTAGAGGAAGAAGTCCAAACAGAGGCAAAGGAATTGTCCAGGACAAGGCACATAAGCCCAAAGGTGAGAGAGAAACCACATAGTCACTCAAAAAGAGGAGGGAGTTCCTGAGGGAGACAGAGTGGTAGAAGAAATTCCTTTCCTAAAGGAATAGGAAAAGGCAGAGGAGGAGAGGTGAAGTGTTATGCATGTGGAAAGATAGGACAGATGTCTTGGGAATGCCCCGAGAGAAAGAAAGAAGGAGGTGAATCTCAGATCTCGGGAGTGCAGAAGCTGAATGTTGAAGCAGAAGGTGCAAAAGATGGAAGATCCCTGATGTTGAAGAAGGTTCTCTTGAAACCAGAGCTAGAGGTTGAAAGGCCAGTGCAGAGGAACAGTTTGTTCAAGACTGCTTGCAAGACTAAAGATAGAGTATGAAAAGTGATAATTGACAGTGGGAGCACTGATAATTTAGTATCCACAGAAATGGCGGAGAAATTGGACCTGGAGATGACTGCACATCCGACATCGTATAAAGTCTCATGGTTGCAGAAAGGTCATCAGGTAACAGTAACTAAACAATGCCTTGTTGAAATTAAAATAGGAGGATATAGAGACGAGATTCTGTGTGATGTGATTCCCATGGATGTATGCCATGTTTTGTTGGGGAGACCATGGTAGTATGGCAGGAATGTCATTCATGATGGGAGAAAAAATACTTATACTTTGGAGAAGAATGGTAGGACACACATATTGCTGCCAATTGAGGAGAAGAAAGAAAAGGAAGAATCCAACACAAGTATACTTATCATGAGTGGGGAGGAACTCCTGAGAGAAGTTAAGAAGGAACAAGAGATACAATTTGATGTGGTAAGGAAACCCAGAGTCATCCTTACAAGTACTTCTATGGATGATTTTCCCGAGGAAGTTGAGGACCTGCTGGAGAATTTTGCTAACATAGTGGTGGATGAGTTGCCAAGCTCATTGCCACCTATTAGAAGTATCAACCATCACATTGATATGATACCAAGAGCAAGTCTATTGAACAAAGCCGCTTACAAGTTGACACCTCAAGAGAATGAGGAGGTGAAGAGACAAGTCCATGATTTGATGGACAAAGGTTTGGTCAGAGAAAGCTTGAGTCCATGTGCAATACCAACTATGTTCAGTCCAAAGAAGGATGGAGGATGGAGAATGTGTACAGACTCAAGAGCTATAAACAAGATCACCATCAGGTACAGATTTCATTTTCCAAGAATGGATGACTTAATGGATTGCTTGAGCGGAGAAAATTATTTTTCAAAGATAGATTTGAAAAGTGGATATCACTAGACAAGGATGAGAGAAGGTGATGAGTGGAAAACAACTTTCAAGACAAACGAAGGGTTGTATGAGTGGCTTGTTATGCCATTTGGCTTGACAAATGCCCCAAGTACTTTTATGAGATTGATGAATGAGGTATTGAAAGATTTCATTGGTAAGTTTGTGATTATATATCTGGATGATATATTGGTCTTCAGTAAAACTGAAGAAGAGTATTTGAGACATCTGACATTAGTGATGAGAAGACTGCAGCAAGAGAAGCTGTTGATAAATCTGAAGAAGTCCTCTTTTATGAAGACAAAACTCATTTATTTGGGTTTTGTGATCTCTTCAAATGAATTGAAGATGGATCCAGAGAAGGTGAAAGAAATCAAGGAATGACCATCACCAAGAAGCATATTTGAAGTGAGAAGCTTCTATGGATTAACAAGTTTCTATAGGAAATTCATTAGAAATTTCAGTGGAATTTGTACACCAAAATTGAATACTGTGAAGAAGAGGCACAAGTATTTTAAGTGGATAGAAAAGGCTGAGAAAAGTTTTAAGATATTGAAGGAGAAGATAACAGAACAACCAATTCTGGTCTTCCCAGATTTCGGGAAGACGTTTCAAGTAAGGTGTGATGCGAGTGGAGTTGCAATTGGAGCGGTCTTGAACCAAGATAATAGGCATGTTGAATATTTCAGTGAAAAGATGAATGACACTAAGAAGAAGTACTCCACCTATGACAAAGAATTTTACGTAGTAATTCAAGCCTAGAAGAAATGAAGGCACTACCTTGTTCCAAAAGAATTTGTTTTGTATAGCGATAATCAGGCTTTACAATTCATAGCCAGACAGGAGAAGTAAAACCAAAGACATGCTAAGTGGATAGAGTTTATGCAAAATTTCACTTTTGTCATAAAACATATTTCTGGTAATGCTAACAAAGTTGTTGTTGCATTGAGCAGGAGATGTCTGATTCTACAGGAATTTCAAGGGAGGACCTTAGGGTTTGAACACCTTAAGGAGATGTATTGTGATGATACAGATTTTAAAGAAGCATACGAAGCATGTGCGAATCATGTGATCAAAGACAAAAGTCTGTGGACATAGTATATGATTGAAGATGGATTGTTGTTTAAAGGTTGCCAGTTGTGCATACCAAAGTGTTGAATGCGAGAAAATATGTTGAAGGAAAAACATAGTGGGGGTCTAGCAGGACATTTCGGCCACGAAAAAACGTTTGCCCAGTTGAAAAGTTCATACTATTGGCCAGGTATGAGAGAAGAGGTGGAGAAGTTTGTAAACAAATGTAAGATTTGCCAGTATGCAAAAGGAAAGAAACAAAATACTGGATTGTATCAACCATTGCCTATTCCAGATAGACCTTGGGATGCAATAAGCATGGATTTTGTGTTGGGATTGCCAAGGACACAAAGAGAAAGTGATTCCATATTTGTGGTAGTTGACAGATTTTCAAAGATGGCACACTTTATCATATGCCAGAAAACCAGTTATGCAACGCACGTTACTAATTTGTTTTTCAAAGAAGTTGTGAGACTTCATGGGTTGCCCATGAGTATTGTCTCAGATAGGGACACTAAATTTGTTGGTCATTTCTGGAGAACATTATGGAAGAAGCTGGGGACAGAACTATCTTTTAGTTCAACATATCACCCTCAAACAGATGGATAGACTGAGGTGGTAAATCGAAGTTTAGGAGATTTGCTGAGGAGTTTGGTCACTAAACATCATAGCTAGTGGGATAAAATTCTGTCACAGGTGTTAGCACCAGAAGTCACTCCTCGATTGCGGCAGGAGTAAGCTCGATACCCATCAGTTTGTATGTCACAGGTTGGCTACAAAAGGGTGATCAAATGGGAGTAAACTCAAAATAATATCGCTTTAACTCAGAAGACTGGGTTGGAAGTGCATATATAAGTGAGGTCTTGATCTAACTTAAGCCAGTGAGTTTGCATCATGGTGAGTAGGTGGAAGAAAAGGCTAGAAAGGTATGAAGGTCTGCTCTAGACATCCGGTCTTCCAGCAGCCTTTCAAGGAAAAGTCTCAGATATAAGATCCTCTCAGATCTGAAAACTTCAGAAAACTTAAAGATGCTGCAAAAACAGATATAGTCAAACATACACTCTACGCCACAACACCCGACTAGATCATCCATGCCCGGGCTTTAAGAGTCAGAAACAAGAAATAAAAGAAGAAGTTGGCTGCCATTAAACAAGAAGTCTCAAGTATCGTTCATAACCAGAGAACCAGAGGCCTCATCAAAACATTACAATCGAAAGCTTAGCTCTACCATCGATCCTTACAAAAACAAAAAAACTGAGTATATGTACTCATAGAAACTCACCATTGACAGCAGGAGAGTTGTTGAGCCATTAAATTCCAAGTTAGCGTGCGCAGTCTCTTCTTGTCTGACAGGAACATCAGATCGACATGGCTCTTGCAGGGGGACCTGCACACAGGGGTACCACGGGCTAACTGCTCCAGACCTTCCACGCCTTCCATTTATGGATTGAGCTGAGGTTTCAACCACCTACTCAATCTTCATTAACTGCTTTCTTCCCTGGAGAGTGATCGGGACTATAGGCACAAGAGACAACCACGTGCATGCTCTCCAAGGCTCAAAGACTGGACTCCTTTTCTTCTGGCTCCACCCTTAATATAACCCAGGGCCATGACCCCGCGCCTATCTTCAAAGGAATTTCGGGACTTCTCCTACCGGGAATTCTCGTTCCTGTGCTTTCGAAATCCCTGACACCAGATCCTGCGACATGTTCAAATGACTGCCACCTATCCACAGGGATCGACGGTCCATATCTCCTTTTATTGAAAAACCATGATCACTCGTCGCTCAACGAGCGCTTAAATTCAACTAACCCCCACTTTCCAGCCTTGCTACCTCGAGACCAAGCGCTAGGATCGTGAGCCCAACCCAGAGATGCTTTCGCGAATCATCGATTCCCAATGCAATGGGAGGAGTGACCCTTCACCTTTCAAAGTCCCGGTGGCCAAAATCACAATGGGGCAAACTTATGTTAGCCCCATCCCTTTAGCTCCGCCATATGGCCTTCGGCTATGACCAGGGGCTAAAACTGTGGGCGCTTCATGAATTTCGGGTTTCGGGCTATGGGTGCGTTTGCTAACGACAACCCTGAAATGCCGACCCTCGGGATAGCACAAATGGCTGCCATCTGTCCCCCGCCCAGATCGGATGGTGCAAATTAAATCGTGACTTTGGCCGGTAGGGACGAGCCTTGGCGCTAAACCCCGGGCAACTCCACGACTCAGGTTTACTCGATGACCGTCAATCTGCCTCGATGATAGATCATCGTTGTTGAAGCCAGTCTTTGCCCGCTCGCTTGATTTGATTTTGCTGTTTGACTGTTTCCAATGTTACAGACTGTGGGAATGGGAGTTTGGTCGACCAGACTTAGGCTTGGAAAGGAAAAGATTCAATGATGGAGGTAAAAGGAGGAGGGATCGACCTTCAGAAGAAACAGAGGAATTCAGGGCCGATCTCTTCCGGGCATATTGACAGGGAAGGACTAGTCGATCGAGAAGGATGACTGCAAATGAAAGAGAAAGACATGCCGGGATGGGAAAGGAAAACCACGATCGATCGACAGAAGGGGAGAAGACAAGCAAAATTACAAACACAGATCCCCAAGGTCTTGACAGGAATATGTGATAACAACATGTAGAGTTTGCATACAATGACTCGGTGAACAGAAGTACGGGAAATATCCCATTCCAGATAGTGTACGGAATGAAACCAAGAGGAGTAGCAGAATTGAGAGATCTGGAGCAGAGTGAATTCAGAAGCGCTGGAGCAAAAGACTCCGCTGCAGAAATGCAAAAGCTTCATGATCAGATTAAGGAACAATTGCAGAACAATAGCAGAGAGTATAAACGCAGAGTTGATCAACATAGAAGAGAACTTAAATTTGAAGTAGGAGATCAAGTTTTAACATATCTCAGGAAGGAGAGATTCCCAACAAGAACATATAACAAACTGAAGCTAAAGAAGATAGGACCATGCAAGATTCTAAAGAAATTTGGTGCCAATGCTTATGAGATAGAGTTGTCGGAGGATGTGGGTATATCACCCATATTTAACGTTTCAGACATGTATCCTTACATGGAAGATGACAGAAAAGAATCAGAAGATCAGAAAGAGATTCAGTGGGAGAAGCAGATGCCTATAGTGGAAAATCCACAGATGGAGAAGATCATTGATCAGAAGATTAGTAAGAAGACCAGGAGAAAGACTTATTTGGAATATTTGGTAAAGTAGAAAGGACACCCAATAGAAGATGTCAGTTGGGTAAATGAAGTTGATATTCAGAAGCATGGAAAGTCAGTGCAGGAACTCATGGACAAGAGTCCATGAATTTTTGTCCAGGGGAGTATGATGCAGGAGCATCGTCAGCAAAACACACGTGGAGAGACAACTCAATGCCCCAGTGCGCCTTTCGAATTATTGTTGAGATTCTAAAAGCTGGTGTTTCCTGCAAATCTTTTTGAACAAATGATTAAAGAAGATCAAAACGCTTGGAAGTTGAAATGATCATGTGAGATATGGGAGTTTCACTCTTAGACTTGAATGTAACGGTGCTTAAGTGGTAGTTAGCTTTTACTTCGAGAAGATAGGTAGTTGGAGGGAACCCTAGGATCCCTCTGGTATAAGTAAAGGTGTTGTATGCCCAAATGAGGCTGTTGAACATGATGGTAGCTATGAATTAGTTGAGTATTGTTGTTATTGAAATTTAGTTAGAAGTTGTTGAATGTCGACATAGCTCATGTAGGCTTAGATGAATATAACAAAGAAATATTGACCCAAATGCATGTGTCGCTATTTGCTTGTCTATCTGAGTAAATGGTAGGCTTTATGTTTACATTATGTTCTTTATTATTTTGTGTTTCATAAATGCATGAGTTATTCTGTTGAATGTATGAATCGATGAATATTTGATAAGTTTCACTTGTTTCTCTTCACGAGCTTATGCAAGGATTGCATGTTGTCTGCAAGGAGTGTGTTGGCAGAGTCTGTTTTGACTTAGCCGCTCAAGATAGATAACTTGAAGCTTTATTTGCAAGGAGTGCAAAGTGTGCATTGACAAAGTCTTTTGAATCAAAAGCTCAGGAGGAGTAGTTCGAGAAATTGCTCGCAAAAGTGTGGGCAAAGATCTGTTGCAAGGCGTGCACAGATCTAATTTTCGACTAAGTGTCGAAGAAACCCTTCAAACAGTCCAAAGCCCTAAGAAATGACAAGTTCCAAAAAGAGGGTGGGAGAAATCCTTCAAGAAGGAGGAGTTTTAAGCATTTGCGAGTTGAGCAGTCAAGATCCATTCTAGAGAAGCAGAGTCATTTCAAACCATCAGATCTGAGAGAAGTTGCACGGTGATTAACCGTGAGTTCCTTCGGAATTTCGCGATTCAAAGGATTTGGATTGTAGAAGGGTGAAAATTGTCAAAGTCCGAAGTTGCGAAGAGATCCCAACTGTCGGTCGAAAAACAGAGACGCGACAGCAAATAAGCGGGTTCAGGAAGAACAACTTCGGAGGATTGGCACCAAGTAGATAGCCATTCTTGCAATTCCGCGAAGTCGCGAAGGGATCCTAACCATTGGCTGCACAGATGCACGTGGCAATGGATTAGAAAATCTGAGAGATAGAGGTTCGAAGAAGTTGCGTGTGGAATTGGTGAAGTATTTGCGAAGTCACGAAACCCGAAGTACAACTGGACCGTTGGATCCAGGTGGACACACGACAGAGATCCGCGAATTCAAAGGAAAGTGTTTCAGAAAGAACTGAAGATAGAGGTCGTGATATTTTCAAACCCGAAGTTACGAAGAGCCGACTCACGGTCACAGTCCGTGGTCACATAGGAGAAAGAGTCTAGCGCGAGGTTAACACTCGTAAGATTGGTGTTGCCAAAAGCGCCAGAGAGTAGGGTTGCGAGTAACCCGAACCTGCAAGTAACATCAAGGGGACCTGTGTGTTAATCGTTCAGGGTTTGTTGAAGGCCTGAAGGGCTAATACAACTTAAGTAGTTGAAGATCCTTGACTA
>JASDQU010307966.1:92289-106944 GCA_032191745.1 Picea mariana
TATTTGGTAAAGTAGAAAGGACACCCAATAGAAGATGTCAGTTGGGTAAATGAAGTTGATATTCAGAAGCATGTAAAGTCAGTGCAGGAACTCATGGACAAGAGTCCATGAATTTTTGTCCAGGGGAGTATGATGCAGGAGCATCGTCAACAAAACACACGTGGAGAGACAACTCAACGCCCTAGCGCGCCTTTCGAATTATTGTTGAGATTCTAAAAGTTGGTGTTTCCTGCAAATCTTTTTGAACAAATGATTAAAGAAGATCAAAATGCTTGGAAGTTGAAACGATCATGTGAGATCTGGGAGTTTTACTCTTAGACTTTAATGTAACGATGCTTAAGTGGTAGTTAGCTTTTACTTCGAGAAGATAGGTAGTCGGAGGGAACCTTAGGATCCCTCTGGTATAAGTAGAGGTGTTGTATGCCCAAATGAGGCTGCTGAACATGATGGTAGCTATGAATTAGTTGAGTATTGTTGTTATTGAAATTTAGTTAGAAGTTGTTGAATGTCGACATAGTTCATGTAGGCTTAGATGAATATAACAAAGAAATATTGACCCAAATGCATGTGTCACTATTTGCTTGTCTATCTGAGTAAATGGTAGGCTTTATGTTTATATTATGTTCTTTGTTATTTTGCGTTTTCATAAATGCATGAGTTATACTGTTGAATGTATGAATCGGTGAATATTTGATAAGTTTCACTTGTTTCTCTTCACGAGCTTATGCAAGGAGTGCATTGGTAGAGTCTATTTTGACTCGGTCGCTCAAGATAGATAACTTGAAGCTTTATTTGCAAGGAGTGCAAAGCATGCGTTGACAAAGTCTTTTGAATCAGAAGCTCAGGAGGAGTAGTTCGAGAAATTGCTCGCAGAAGTGTGGGCAAAGATCTGTTGCAAGCTGTGCACAGATCCAATTTTCGACTAAGTGTCGAAGAAACCCTTCAAACATTCCAAACCCCTAAGAAAGGACAAGTTCCAAAAAGAGGGTGGGAGAAATCCTTAAAGAAGGAGGAGTTTTAAGCATTTGCGAGTTGAGCGGTCAAGATCCATTCTGGAGAAGCAGAGTCATTTCAGACCATCAGATCTGAGAGAAGTTGCATGGTGATTAACCATGACTTCCTTCGAAATTTCACTATTCAGAGGATTTGGATTGTAGAAGGGTGAAAATTGTCGAAGTCTGAAGTTGCGAAGAGATCCCAACTGTCGGTCGGAAAGCAGAGACATGGCAGCGGATAAGCGGGTCCAGGAAGAACAACTTCCGAGGATTGGCGTCAAGTAGATAGCCATTCTCACGAATCTGCGAAGTCGTAAAGGGATCCTAACCATTGGCTGCGCAGAGGCACATGGCAACAGATTATAAAATCCGAGAGATAGAGGTCTGAAGAAGTTGCGTGTGGAATTGGTGAAGTATTTGCGAAGTCGCGAAACCCGAAGTACAGTTGGACCGTTGGATCCATGTGGACACGCGATAGAGATCCGCGAATTCAGAGGAAAGTGTTTCAGAAAGAACCGAAGACAGAGGTCGTGATATTTTCGAAGCCCGAAGTTACGAAGAGCCGACTCACGGTCACAGTCCGTGGTCACATAGGAGAAAGAGTCTAGCGTGAGGCTAACACTCATAAGATTGGTGTTGCCAAAAGCGCCAGAGAGCAGGGTTGCAGGTAACCCGAACCTGCAGGTAACATCAAGGGGACCTGTGTGTTAATCGTTCAGGGTTTGTTGAAGGCCTGAAGGGCTAATACAACTTAAGTAGTTGAAGATCCTTGACTGGGAGGTCACGCAACCTCTAGGAGAGGAGGGGGGTTTGCGTCACTAGGATGCATTCAAGAATAATATTGAGGATGGGTATTTGGGTGAGATGCATTATTGTGAGAAAGAAGACAAGTATTACTCAATAAAGCAATGCAACATGTCTAAAATAGTATGAGAGAAAGTTCATGTAATTAGACAAGTATTCCCATGGACTCGGTGAAGAGTCACGAGTCAGGGTTTTCATTGGGGAACTCAGAAATCATGTTAAAGATAGGGTCTAAACCTTCATGCCAAAGACCCTGTCAAAAGTGATACAGAGGACTATATTGTGTGGAGGGGAAGCCCATAGAATAAATTAATAAATTAATTAAGTGGTTAACTGAATCAAAAGATCAATCATCATAAGACTTGGAGACCAAAGTATGATCGATGAAATTTTAACCCAACACAGTCACCAAAGTCTAGAAGAGAAGACAATGCACGAGAGAATGCAAGCCCTGCCAATTCTAGAGTCAATTGTTTCAAATATGGAGGATTCAAACACAAATATTACAAGTGCCCTAAGAGAAGAAATCATACCAAGGGAGCAATGACCATTTAGAACCATAAGAGATTAAGGAGGATGGGGTAAAAGGAAATCTATATGTAGCAATGGATAGGGGTCATACAAAGTATCAGGGCTCCATGATACTAGCTAGAGGTATCATTTATGGTTGACCCTGTATCTTTTTGATTGACATTGAAAGTACTTGTAGTTTTATATCTCCTACAATGGTGGTCAATTGTAAGCTCAACACTAAGAAGCTTTAAGATCCATGGAAGGTATATATTGAAAATGATGCTAAGAAGTGGAGCAACTAGGAAGTTGAGCAATGCTTGGTGGATCTAAGCAGATGGAATAGTGACATATATTTTCATGAGCTAGCCTTGTGGGGTTGCGATGAATAATTGAACAAGCTTGGTTATAAGAGAGATGAGTGTCATTTCACTTTTTACCCATTTCGTGACACTTGTAATTTTGCTCCTAAGCCTAATTTCACGGCAAGTGTATTTGGGAACAGGGAATGAGAAGGCCAAGAGACATTGTTGGGAGGAGTTGTTATATTGTGAGAGATTAGAAAAATAAATGTTTACCTTGTTCGAGTCGGTTGGAATGGGTGGATTAATGTGAATTCCTGCCTTGGGAAACATAGTCGTTGTTCATGTAAATTGAATGGGGTAGTTTGATCATTGCTCTAGCTTTTTTTGTGTAGATGTATGAGGCTTAAAGTGTACCTGACCAATCGGGGTTACTAATACCCATTGTATATTGACACTTGCTTTTGGGCCCTTGTGACTCCATAACTAGAGGTGTACTTGACCAACTAGGGGTATATCGAGAGCTAGAGTGGAACGATATAGTCCTTGTAGAGAAGCCTCATAGATGGATGTGTACTTGACCAATCGAGGGTACATCAAGAGCTAGAGTGGGTGTTCCTACACACAATAACCCTAATGTGTATGGGGGTGTTGTAAGTTCATAAGCATCCCCACCATGCCTAGCTAATCAATTGGATTTTGAACACTTTTTATGCAATTATTGGGTAGATGGGTGACTTGTGTTTAATACCTTGAGTGATTTTCATTGACCTCCAGACTCATTGCAATTAAGCCCTTTCTCAAGGGGTAGCACTTGGGTTCAGGTGACTACATCGCTTGGGCGGAAAGAAGCCCGTTATATGTGATTTCCCCTTTATTTTCTATCTAGTGGTGGACTGTTGGTTTGGACTAGAGATTGGTCGTCGGGAAGGAAAAGAGTTACATGTACATATTCTTTTCGTTGCTTAAATAAATGTTTGGTTGTTTAGAGATGTTAGAGTTTTTTTATTTGATTAGGAAAAAAAGATCCTAGTAGGTAACACCTCCCAAGCAGCTTACGCTGTAGGGTTGTTACACTCAACCTCAACTGAGAGCTAGTTATTACAAGATGCCCTTGATCCTTTTGAAATACAACAACAATCGCTTAGCGCCACTAAAAACACAACTATATTTTCAGAGTAGAGACAATGATGAGTAACAAAGGGGAGTAATACCAAAACATCAATAGCTTAACAAAGCACATCTAAAACCCTGGTTGAGCTCTTATTTCTCTCAACTAATTGTTTATTAATAAAAGACAAGATATGAATCTTGGACAAATAACAAAGGTACGTTATGTATCCCATACATATGATTGAACAATCATGTTATTTGACTCTCCATGAGTATGTGATTTGGCCTCATGACCAAAAAGGAGAGAGGGGGAGGGAGGCATTATAGCTATAATTAAACATCTAATAAAATAACACATATTGCTCCAAAATCATTGGTGCATTATCATCCAATGAAATCCAAAAATAACGAGAACAAAATTATTAACCATGGAATCAAAATAAATATTTTAAGCTTTGAAATATTAGTGGAAAATGATTTTCACTTTAAACTAATGTTCCACAACATGGACTTGAGATGAAAGTAAAACTTATAATAATGCATATCACAACTCAATCAAGGTAGTGACTTGTTATGCCTTGTCATATGAGGATTTACTAACCAAATCATGTACATCTACATACTCACACTGACACAAATTTGGCAACTAACTCTCCATCAATTTGTACAAAAGTCAACATCCTCCACACAAAGGGTTACATCATTCTTTTCTGGTTCATCTAAAATAATGTTTCAGTAAGGTTGATAGAATTTATATAAAGTAGTTAAAAACACACCAAATATATTGTCATTATGTTAATGTGAATTATAGTTTCACTATGTTCTTTTTCCAACATTTCACAAACAAACTTGTCCTTATGTTTAGTTCTATAAAGAAGTCTATAACAACTGAAAAATTCTAATAGAAATATACTTAATAATATGGAGAGAGAAGTAAGGAATAAAGATAGCAACATGTGTATCTCATCAAGGGAAGCACATAAGATTAAAATATCTTGCATCCCTGTTATCAAGGACTAACATCCTTATTTTTAAGCTTTAATCCATAACTAGAAGGTAACCAAACCTACAAAAACTTATCACAATGTTATATCTCATAAGAACAACATTTACTATAATCAATTGCTCATAAGAACAACATTTACTATAATCAATTGCTGAAATAGGGTTGAAAAGATACCAATGGGGGGCTATTTTTATCAACAAAATTCCTTAAAGAATGTGTTCCATGTGGCATATGCAATGCAAATTTGTCTATCAATTTGGAAGAGTCTCCTTTAATGAGATATGGTGTCAAGTTTTGCACTCTTTTTACAAGCAACAAAACCTGTAAAGTTCTACACATATTTTGGTATAAGTAGTAATTCCCTTCTTACTTTGGCCTTAGTCAATCTTAAGACATTTTCTCAATAAATTTCCAATTTATTTTAAAATTCTTAGAACCATAAATTGATGAGGAGATTTGGCAATCTCACCCAAATTGGGCTTGTTGAGAAAAACATTGTGAGCACGTTGAAATCTGGGCCAAATTAGACTTGTTGAGTTTTATGTGGTTTGAGATATAAAGCATTATTTGTATTGAATCACATTAGGAAACATTGACCCATCTAAGAATTTGTGTCACTGGACCTCCTCTTAGTTTTTGTTTTAGGTTTCCATATTTGACTCCATAACAACATAATTAATTACTAGTTGGTTTTCAATTAGGCTTTGTCGAGAAAAAGATCTTTGGATAGTTGTCATGAATAGGACAATTGAGAGTTATTGTCACTTCATGGTTAGTTGAATAAATTTATGAAGTTTGATACATAAAAAAGAAAATGAAATTATCCCTTGTGTCTAAATTTATTTACTACATTTGGCTTGATATCGAAGGAACACCTAGCTCTTCACAAATAGGGATGATGCAAACACTTAGCTTAGATCTTCTTCTTGCTAGTGGACTCACCTCGAATATTCTTCTCACTAGTACTCAACTCAACTCTTCTTAGTGTTGGAGGACTCAACTCTCAACTCTTCTACACAAAGAAGGATAAAATAGAGCATGTTAGAGGGGGGAAGATGAGCAATACCGGGCACATGATTTTTCGAAATGGATCCTTGGCACTGATGGGAGGGGAGGAGGATGAAAAATATATATTTTTCATAAGCAAGTTAGTAAATATTTGCAATATCTTAAGCAAGGTAATTATATCATTTTTTTAGGCTAGCATGAATTTATATTAATAAAGTATAAATTGAAATGTAATTATAGCAAATTATGATCCATCTTTAGGAAAACTAAAACAACAGTAATTAAAAATGGCAATGTCTTTTTTGAGAGTTTGTAGCACAGAGTTACCAAAATTTAAAACCCTAGAAATAAGTTTGCCTAAATACATCATTGTAAATATTTAGTTGGACTAACAAAATCAAATTAAGATATCTAGTATATATATGTAAAGTTAACAAGAAATGACATGTGGTGCTAACCTAGGAGCTCATGTGCCTACTTTTGTTGTTGTTGGGAGCCATCCTCCTCCTCAGTGTCTTCATCAAGCATGATAGGGTTGAAGGGGGTACCTTTAGCTTCTTGAGCTTTTCCATCAACAATAGGCTCCACTGCTTCAACCAGGTCATGCTTGATGTCCTTTGGATCTGTCATAATGATATCAATGCCATAGATTGTTTTGAAAATGACCTCAAACTTTCTATCCATAAGATTCACTTTGGTGAGAATTTCCCATTGCTATTGAACCCTTTCTTCCATGACTTGGACTACGAAGGATTTGTTAAGTCAGTAGAGTTCTATCAACCTACATTTTTATTTTTTATTTTTTGTTGTACTATTAGAGAACCCTGTATTAGGGACCCATTCAAGAAATTTAACCTTAACTTATTCATTAGTTGTTTTCTATCTTTTGTTCTTGACCAAGTTTTCTACATGACAACCTCATACTTGATAAGTTGGATGCCAGGGACAAACCAATATTCTTTTACACCTCTCCCTACTCCCAATTTTTTCTTCCATTTCTTATTGTGTGGGTCTACCATTTGAAGCTCCAGCCTAATTCCTATCATGATGTAGTGCATGGGAGAGTAATGACCGAATCATAGTTAAACTTGCTAATTGAATGGGAGAGCTATGTAATGAAAACCCTTCTCCTTGTCACCACTAACCTTAAAACCTCTTGCATGCCTCAACCTACATTTTTGTAAGACTCAATGCTCCATCACTGCTATGCCCTCATTCCTCCTTAACACCCCATATCCCCATATCAGAGAACACAATAAATGTATCTTAATAATACTAATAAACATATTTTTTCCACTTACATACCAAAACAACATAACACAAACTCATCTCATATGAATGCTCATCATCCAAACAAATCCGACATGGAATTTGGGAATTAAAAAGCTTGAAGCCAAAATGTATCACCATATACTTGAGTTTATTTGAATTTTAAATAAAAATTAAAAATTATAGCGCGATGGAAGAAAAACACCCGCCAAATAACATACTTGAGAAATCGTATTACATATGATATTTATTTTCTTGGGTACATCATATAATTCAGTTGGGCAATATGAATGACGGTATTTAACCTAACCGGAAGATCATTTTCAATCAGTAATCCCGACATGTAAAAACCCTGTCCGAAAGATCATTCTCAAACATTAATCCCGTGCTGTAAAAATCCTGCGGTGTAAAGGAAGAAGTAACACAGACGGCGCTTGGCATTCGAATTGCCATAGCAAAGACATACGACGCTTCGATATTCGAGCCGCCATAGCAGAGACAGAGACGACCTCAAATAACATACATTACACTGATAGCAGCCCGATTACAACATAGAAACAGAGGTATCAATTTCTCTTTCGTGGAAATTCTATTTGAGATAGAAAAGTTCAAAATAATGGCATGAGGTACTGTTTTGTCCTGGAAACAATTTTTAAGGATGAAAAGGTTAGTTTGCCCCGCTAGCACGGGAGTATGGAACCTTGTCCACCCGTGCCCACTTGCCACTTTCCGGTAATTAATTCAGATTCGGGATGAAATTAAAGAAACTAGATATATTCTCAAATCTGAGACTATGCATAGATTTTTTGATCAGTCTATGTGAGACCACATAAGGAGCGTACCGTTGGAGACACTGAAACAAAAATGTTTACCCCAACGAAACAAAAGAAGCTGCAAATGATAGTGACAAAATTGATTCAATTCTTATTCTGAGTAAGTATTGATTTCTCAAGGCAGGGGAACCTAAAGGAGGGTTAACTCAAACATGGATTTTTGTCCAAGCAATTTGGGAATTCCCGTCGTTCTGGCATTTGAGAAATCCAGGAACTCAGGAAATTAGAAAAATTGGGATCTTGGGAATTCTACCTTTACTAGGGTGATGAGATAACTTGATGGAGTACCTGCAGATAACTTGATGGAGTACCTGCAGGTTCCAGAACTGTGGAGGAGAAACGTTTCTTTTTATGCCTTTTTGTTGTTGTCAGCATTGTAGCATTAAGAGAAGGTGTTGGAGCATAATGCTTCACTATCATGTTAGGAGTCATATTAAAAAAAAGACTATTATTGAGTGTTTTTTTGGCTAAGTTTCATTGTAGTAGAAAAAAAGGTTACATATTATAGGTGTAAATTTTTTCAACCTAGGTTATTGCTGTTCTAACGTTTTTTCATTAAATAATTCAAACATAATTTATTTAATGGTAGAAAATTACATTTCTGAACATTGCATACACAGTGGCTGAAAAATGAATAGCAGAAAAAATAAAACACATACAACACATACACAGGGATTTCTCTTTCAACTCAGCTTTTCATTCCTTTGATCAAAGCTTACAAGGTGACCTCTGCAGCCTACTTGAACAAGCAGCTGTATGGTCATTAAATCTCATAGATCTGAAGTGTACGGCCTGTGTAAGAAAGGAAAAAGCCACAGCGGTATGGTACCGCAGTACATCGTGCTCTTTTCCTGCCTGTTCTGAACAGCATATCACTCTTCCTCTTCTCTCAACACTGAAGCACACTTAAACAATCACAAAAGATGGTACGGCCTGCAAATCTGAGGCTGTATGGCCTGTGCATACGAAAATGACAGCTACAGCAGTGGTACGGCCTGTATGGCCTGCTGATCTCTTTAGGGGACCTGCTCCTCTTCTTCCTGATGCACTCTTCCTTCCTTCAGCTCTCTTGCTTTCTTGTCATGTGTGTTTGACTTCTCTTATCTTTTCCTCTCCATGCTTTGAGGGAGATAACTAATCTCCTAAATCCTAGCTGCCACCTATCTCAATCATGAGATGTAAGACTAAGATTAAATCCTAATCTAAGTAATTAATGTTCTACAACTTTTAGAATATTTCATTTAGATTCCTAAGATGAATTGACTTCAAAACATTAGACTTTCATTTTTCTTTTATATTTTCAAGTGAAAATTATTTCCCACTTTTCTTAAGTGGTCAGTAAAGAAATGTCTCAAAACCTGCATGTCGACACTGAAACCTGTGCAAAAAGTTCCTGCTCGAGCTACATTTCTCAACAATAGGGGCATTGGATACCCTGCATTCTTCTCTGTTTATCAAAATCAGAGATAGATATTAAAAAAACTGTCTTAATACATTTAAAAAATAGAAAGCAGACCTGGACTTATAGTTCAATATTACAAGGGACAAAAAGAAAAAACAAATCTGCATGGTACAGGAAAGAACAAGAACAGTCCTCTGACCTCACAAAGCCATTCCAGCTTCTTAACAGAAATAACTCGTCATCATTCTTGAACCATATCTGAAAAATAGAAAACAGAACCAGAGATGAATGGCATGCAGGGGTCTTCTTGTGACTGGCAATAGTACACCAACCTCTTCTTTTAGTATCTCCCACATCCCTTCTTCCACAGTTAGAACTTGTTTGGATTAAGTGTTTGCTTGTATATTGTTCTCCCTGAATATATGGGAGTAAGAAATGTCTTTGAAGACATGTTCCATCGGCTTGACTTGATCAAACAAAGGTCACAAAATTAAATTCTGCATACCAATCGATCCATACCCAGTCTATAATCAATTTGGTTTCACCTAGGATCTAAATTTTAGAGATGTCTTTCTCTATTGCCAGATTCAGTAAAATAGCCAAAGCCTTCCATTCTGCCACATTGTTTGTACCTAACCCAAAGCCTGCTTTGGATGAGATATTATATTCTTCATTTATGTAGATAACCCCGCCAGCCCCACACTTGCCAGGAGTTCCTTGACAGGCTCCACCAAAGAAGGTCCATGGTTGAGATTTATCAATCTCCAGATTCCTTGTCTTGGGAATTTATCTTGGGGGCACACTTGTTTCCATGACAGAGGGATTTGATTTGGTGTTGGACATGAAATATAGGTATTTCCTTCTCAAATATGTTAGAATTTCTTGCTAACCAAATGGCTCTCGAGGCAATCAGAGGTAGTTATCTATGTGCTTTGAGAGACCTTTCTTCGAACTAGGACTTCATACAATCTAGCAAGGATGCTCCTTGCCAAGAACCCTCTCTACCCGTTAATGGAAGAATAAGCTTCCCAAACCTCTTTCAAGAAAGTACACTGTACTCGAAGATGGTCAATTATTTCCACTTCACACATACCAAGAGTACATTTACTTGGTCCTTGTTAGGTCCTTTTCTAAAGGACCTCCCAGTTCAAGCCTTTATTTGACAACGCTAACCGCATGAATATTCTATATTTCATTGGGGCTTTTACTTTCTAGATCCTCCCCTGCCACCAAGCTGATTCTATTGCATTTACTTCATACATGGCCTTGTAGTGAACTTACTTGAAGATGGGTTTTTGGACCATACCAAGGTATCCTCTCGATTCTAAGTCTGATAGAGCTCTACACCAACCTTATAAAGGCCTTGCCATTGCTTCACATCTTGACCTTCCAATCCCATAGCGTCTGTACTCAACCAGCCTTGCTGCCAAAGAGTGGTCACTGTTGGGTCTACTACATCTGCCCGTATTGTTAAGTGTCAATGTTTGTTAATAGCTCACATTAGCTATAAGGTAGTTACAGGGGTAATTTATTGCATGGCATATAAAAAAAGCCATACTAATGTATACGATGACTCCTTTATTATTGAAATAACTCTTTCATATATTCCTCATCTCTTTCATATATCTCTCTTCTCTCTTGTTGGATGGGGTGTTCTAACGACATTGCTAACCATTCAAACAATTCTTGTCACAATCTTGAAGGTTGTCTTCCACATATCCAATGCTTTAAAACTCAGACTCGGACTCGAACTTGGAATCGGAATCGGAATCGGTTGAGGGTCAACTCTTACTCGGAAAAATTCAGACTGATCTGATTTCAATGACTCAGTTTACTAAAAAATAGATAAAATATTTTAATTTTAATGATTTTTTAAAAAAGATTCCAAACCATTAGAGACAAAATATGCAAAGTCTGCTGATGCATATACCATGTAAGGGTGAATATATCAAAATGGCATCAAGTGCAATATATATCGGCAACAAAATACATAATCAATGAGGCTCTAAATGGCACCCCGACATAGCTTAGCCTAGGGGGATGAGCCCTTTTCACTGAGACGTTGGCCTTGGAAGGCTTGGGACGTCACCTTTGATGACCATGACGTCATCCAGCCTATTGGACGTCTTTGGAGGCAGACTGGGCAGCAGCAATGGCATGTGTGACATGTTGGAGAAGCCCCTGGAGGGCTAACGTTTTGCTCTAGGATGTTTCATTTTCCCTAGAAAGGGCTAGCGCCTCCCTTAGAGGGGCTTTTACTCTCTTTTCTGCTTATTTAGGGTTTTTATTTGACAATTTAATGTAAAACAGTATGATTTTGATAATTTGGCCTTGTCGATCTTTTACCTGACCTAAAATGTAAAATTAGGTCAAGGTTTTGTATAAATGAGAGATTTTCACTCTCATTTTTTCATCACAACTCACTCACTCATTAGTGAGGTCTGAAATTTGCACCCTATCTTGGGTATTTGGCTGATTTAAGGAAGGCGCACTTGTTGAAGGAAGATATTTTTGGCATATTTTGGCAATTCTCTTGAAGGAAGGTGTTACAACTAGGGTTTGCATACTATTTCATGGTGAGATGTAAGTGTTTTTTCTGCAAAACTTCTTGAATGAAGGGTTGTAGTCTTATATTCTTGCAGATGTTTATAATTTGCTGATTAAAAACCCTAGGTGACAAGCACACAAGTAGGTCCTTGTCTCATGTCCCCTGATAGAGAATTTTTCAACCATTGAAGAGGAAAAGAGAGCCTAGCCGTAGCTAAACTCCTTTCTCCTCTTCCCCTTTGCTAACCGTCCCTGTTTGAGCTCAAGAAGGAGAAGACGTCCCAGGCCTAGGTTATCTACACTTAGGGCCGTTTTTCTTCTAGGGTTTAATGATAGAGCCTTGCTGTAGCAACACTCTCCCTCATTTGACTCTCTTGTCTTGACTTTATCTTTCATGCTAGCCGTTTTTGCCATCTAAGGAAGGAGGAGAGAGCACGAGGCCTTGCCATAGCAACACTGGAGTGAGCCTCTCTCCCCTAGGGTTTTGTCTCCGAGGCCCTGCCATAGCAGCACTTTAGAGCTCTTCCCTCCA
This sequence comes from Picea mariana, assembly GCA_032191745.1. NCBI lineage: Eukaryota > Viridiplantae > Streptophyta > Pinopsida > Pinales > Pinaceae > Picea > Picea mariana. The sequence continues at coordinate 104,611 of JASDQU010307966.1, forward strand.
GTCCTTAGCCGTCCTCCTTCAACCCTTGTGCCCTCCTTTAAATTGACTCCATTTTACCGTAGAAGGTACTGATCCCAAGACCTCCAGCGTTGAAGTGGAACTTGATCACAAACTCTCTCAAAACTTGAATTTCAAACCCTAACTACACTAACCCTCAGCTCAACTAACTTACTAACCCTAGTTGCTGACGTCATCCTTGGTTATTACATCTTTAATGCAACAATGTTTCATTTCATGAGCAATTGAATAGTAGTTAAAGACATTAATTGATTTAAGTATTGATTTGTTGCATTGAATGTCATATCGTTCTAGTATTTATTGGTGAAGTGACATTACTTTTATTGCTATTTTGTAAACATTGACTTCGTCAACATTTACTTTCAAATTGCTTATATTGAATATCAGATAGTCTTTAATATATATGAAGCACTAACCAAAGCCTACATATATCAGTTTATTGTTGCTTTGTTCTCGGGCAGGGATTCTACTTGGTTATCTTTGTTGGCTATAAGCCGGACTATCTGTTCTGGTGGTGATCTGTGAAAGGGGAAACTTGTCATTATCTGATTATCCTTTAGCCTCTTCAAAACCCTAGTCATTGGGGATGTCTCCCCTGGGCCTCACCTCCCTATAGAGAAAGAACCTCCCCATCGTGGTGACATTGGGTGGGATAGGTTCCTGTTACGCCAGTTTGGCCTTCTACTTTATAGCCTTTCTTCCTAGCTACAAACTGTGCGATAACAGATCCATAGCCTTCAAGCCTATTTTCAAACGAATCAAATTCTAACAAATCAAAGGGAGATCATGGTTGCAGAGGTTCATATGGGAAATAGAGCTCCCACATGGTGGTAGTCCCATGTTCACCATTTTACTATTTCTGGATAAGCATGCCAGCCAGTGGTGAAGTCAGTTCAAAGTAGAAATCTGAAAGAGATTTCATTCCTGTGGGTGTAAAGAAGATTTGTTGAAGTGTTGGTTGCATCTCAAGTAGATGATTGGATACACAGTTCAACAATATATTTATGAGTTGAACTTTTAAGTTTTTATTCAGCTGGAGGTACAAGGTTTTGATGAAATACTTAAGCTCAAACTTATTGGAGGATTGTTTATGCATATCAAAAAGAAATTGAACTTCTTAATATTGCTATTTTGGAGCAAACATTACAATTTTCTTTAAAGACAGAATCCAAACTACAAAATGGGGCTCTTTGACAACTCCAACAACAAGACACCTAGAGGAAATTTGGTGCCTTTTTTTCGAAGTCTTTTGCTTCAACTGCCCAAAAGAATTTGTAGAGAACATACAGAATAATGGGCAAAAGTAAAAGCACAGAAGAAGCCCCAAAGCAAAGGGACTGTGTAAATATGGTCGATACCATAAAATTTTGGTGACTTTGTTAAAGAGTGTCTTGACTCTTAAGTAAAAGGCCAACAAAGCTAAGACCCCATTCATGAAACAATAGACTAAGAAGAAGGAAGAAGTTGCCATTGGAGTCTCTAATCTTGACACTTATAATCCTCAATTGGTGCTCATGAATACATATTGTTCTACCTCAAATAGAGAAGCTCTCTTCACACACAATTGCTAGATTAAAGATCGATTGGCTCATTTAATCATAGATAATAGCAGTCAAAGGAATCTTTTCTCTCAAAAGTTCGTTTAGTCTCTCAAAATTTCTACACAATTATATGCACATGGGTTAGGACTAGTAGTTAGCCTACTGTTGTGGATACTATGTCTTGCTTTACTGTTTGTATTGAATCTTTCATTGATACCATTGTATGCTATGCTAATCCTTATGGATTGTTGTGACACGCTCCTTGGCACACCAATGACCATATCAATATGATTGTAAGGCTTTATAGGATGGCTACCACAAAAGTTATAATCTGCACAATGACAACAAGCTGATTGAATTTGCATCTTTATGAGTCAATTCATAGGTTTCTAGCATGAAGAAACCCTTGCTTTTGATATTGTCATAAATACTTGAGCAGAAACTGATGAACTTGTCACTGCACAAAGCTTTCAATAGCTCCATGACACACTTTGTTCTACATTAGAGCTTCTTTTTCCTGCCACACAGCAACCTTTTTCGACAAGCATTCTTAAACAGGGCAGATATTCAGTGGTTTACCATTTGGAGACTTTTCAACATGACAGAGAGTTCCACTCCTAGTCCAAGCAATCCATATTTTTTGTCTCCATTCCTCAAAAATGCACTGCTTCTTACTAAGACTGGTACTATATGAAGCAAGCAAACTATTACATGCATGGTTGGAAAGGGAGCTTGCCCTTTGAGTAGTTTCTCCAACTCCAGTAGGAATTGAGGA
>JASDQU010307966.1:113100-124611 GCA_032191745.1 Picea mariana
TCAAAATAATGGCATGAGGTACTGTTTTGTCCTGGAAACAATTTTTAAGGATGAATAGGTTAGTTTGCCCCGCTAGCACGGGAGTATGGAACCTTGTCCACCCGTGCCCACTTGCCACTTTCCCGTTATTAATTCAGATTCGGGATGAAATTAAAGAAACTAGATATATTCTCAAATCTGAGACTATGAATAGATTTTTTGATCAGTCTGTGAGACCACATAAGGAGCGTACCGTTGGAGACAGTGAAACAAAAATGTTTACCCTAACGAAACAAAAGAAGCTGCAAATGATAGTGACAAAATTGATTCAATTCTTATTCTGAGTAAGTATTGATTTCCAAGGCAGGGGAACCTAAAGAAGGGTTAACTCAAACATGGATTTTTGTCCAAGCAATTTGGGAATTCCCGTCGTTCTGGCATTTGGGAAATCCAGGAACTCAGGAAATTAGAAAATTTGGGATCTTGGGAATTCTACCTTTACTAGGGTGATGAGATAACTTGATGGAGTACCTGCAGGTTCCGGAACTGTGGAGGAGAAACGTTTCTTTTTATGCCTTTTTGTTGTTGTCAGCATTGTAGCATTAAGAGAAGGTGTTGGAGTATAATGCTTCACTATCATGTTAGGAGTCATATTAAAAAAGACTATTATTGAGTGTTTTTTTGGCTAACTTTCATTGTAGTAGAAAAAAAGGTTACATATTATAGGTGTAAATTTTTTCAACCTAGGTTATTGCTGTTCTAAGGTTTTTTCATTAAATAATTCAAACATAATTTATTTAATGGCAGAAAATTACATTTCTGAACATTGCATCCATTACACAGTGGCTGAAAAATGAATAGCAGAAAAAATAAAACACATACAACACATACACAGGGATTTCTCTTCCAACTCAGCTTTTCATTCCTTTGATCAAAGCTTACAAGGTGACCTCTGCAGCCTGCTTGAACCAGCAGCTGTATGGTCATTAAATCTCATAGATCTGAAGTGTACGCCCTGTGTAAGAAAGGAAAAAGCCACAGCGGTATGGTACCGCAGTACATCGTGCTCTTTTCCTGCCTGTTCTGAACAGCATATCACTCTTCCTCTTCTCTCAACACTGAAGCACACTTAATCACAAAAGATGGTACGGCCTGCAAATCTGAGGCTGTATGGCCTGTGCATACGAAAATGACAGCTACAGCAGTGGTAAGGCCTATATGGCCTGCTGATCTCTTTAGCGGATCTGCTCCTCTTCTTCCTGATGCACTCTTCCTTCCTTCAGCTCTCTTGCTTTCTTGTCATGTGTGTTTGACTTATCTTATCTTTTCCTCTCTATGCTTCGAGGGAGATAACTAATCTCCTAAATCCTAGCTGCCACCTATCTCAATCATGAGATGTAAGACTAAGATTAAATCCTAATCTAAGTAATTAATGTTCTACAACTTCTAGAATATTTCATTTAGATTCCTAAGATGAATTGACTTCAAAACATTAGACTTTCATTTTTCTTTTATATTTTCAAGTGAAAATTATTTCCCACTTTTCTTAAGTGGTCAGTAAAAAACCTGCACGTCGACACTGAAACCTGTGCAAAAAGTTCCTGCTCGAGCTACATTTCTCAACAATAGGGGCATTGGATACCCTGACATTCTTCTCTGTTTATCAAAATCAGAGATAGATATTAAAAAAACTGTCTCAATACATTTAAAAAATAGAAAGCAGACCTGGACTTATAGTTCAATATTACAAGGGACAAAAAGAAAAAACAAATCTGCATGGTACAGGAAAGAACAAGAACAGTCCTCTGACCTCACAAAGCCATTCCARCTTCTTAACAGAAATAACTCGTCATCATTCTTGAACCATATCTGAAAAATAGAAAACAGAACCAGAGATGAATGGCATGCAGGGGTCTTCTTGTGACTGGCAATAGTAYACCAACCTCTTCTTYTAGTATCTCCCACATCCCTTCTTCCACAGTTAGARCTTGTTTGGATTAAGTGTTTGCTTSTATATTGTTCTCCCTGAATATATGGGAGTAAGAAATGTCTTTGAAGACATGTTCCATCGGCTTGACTTGATCAAACAAAGGTCWCAAAATTAAATTCTGCATACCAATCGATCCATACCCAGTCTATAATCAATTTGGTTTCACCTAGGATCTAAATTTTAGAGATGTCTTTCTCTATTGCCAGATTCAGTAAAATAGCCAAAGCCTTCCATTCTGCCACATTGTTTGTACCTAACCCAAAGCTTGCTTTGGATGAGATATTATGTTCTTCATTTATGTAGATAACCCTGCCAAACCCACACTTGCCAGGAGTTCCTTGACAGGCTTCACCAAAGAAGGTCCATGGGTGAGATTTATCAATCTCCAGATTCCTTGTCTTGGGATTTTATCTTGGGGGCACACTTGTTTCCATGACAGAGGAATTTGATTTGGTGTTGGACATGAAATATAGGTATTTCCTTCTCAAATATGTTAGAATTTCTTGCGAACCAAATGGCTCTCGAGGCAATCAGAGGTAGTTATCTATGTGCTTTGAGAGACCTTTCTTCGAACTAGGACTTCATACAATCTAGCAAGGATGCTCCTTGCCAAGAACCCTATCTACCCGTTAATGGAAGAATAAGCTTCCCAAACCTCTTTCAAGAAAGTACACTGTACTCGAAGATGGTCAATTATTTCCACTTCACACATACCAAGAGTACATTTACTTGGTCCTTGTTAGGCTCTTTTCTAAAGGACCTCCCAGTTCAAGCCTTTATTTGACAACGCTAACCGCATGAATATTCTATATTTCATTGGGGCTTTTACTTTCTAGATCCTCCCCTGCCACCAAGCTGATTCTATTGCATTTACTTCATACATGGCCTTGTATCCCAGACTCGCTGTGAACTTACTTGAAGATGGGTTTTTGGACCATACCAAGGTATCCTCTCGATTCTTAGTCTGATAGAGCTCTACACCAACCTTATAAAGGCCTTGCCATTGCTTCACATCTTGACCTTCCAATCCCATAGCGTCTGCACTCAACCAGCCTTGCTGCCAAAGAGTGGTCACTGTTGGGTCGACTACATCTGCCCGTATTGTTAAGTGTCAATGTTTGTGAATAGCTCACATTAGCTATAAGGTAGTTACAGGGGTAATTTATTGCATGGCATATAAAAAAAGCCATACTAATGTATTCGATGACTCTTTTATTATTGAAATAACTCTTTCATATGTTCCTCATCTCTTTCATATATCTCTCTTCTCTCTTGTTGGATGGGGCGTTCTAATGACATTGCCAACCATTCAAACAATTCTTGTCACAATCTTGAAGGTTGTCTTCCACATATCCAATGCTTTAAAACTCAGACTCGGACTCTAACTCGGAATCGGATCGGAATCGGAATCGGTTGAGGGTCAACTCTTACTTGGAATGATTCAGACTGATCTGATTTCAATGACTCAGTTTACTAAAAAATAGATAAAATATTTTAATTTTAATGATTTTTTTAAAAAGATTCCAAACCATTAGAGACAAAATATGCAAAGTCTGCTGATGCATATACCATGTAAGGGTGAATATATCAAAATGGCATCAAGTGCAATATATATCAGCAACAAAATACATAATCAATGAGGCTCTAAATGGCCTCTAGACTCTCTGAAAAATATGCTACAAGCAACTCCTTTTGCCTAGCCTTGTTTTCTTCAAAATTCGCAAACTGATTTTGCAATTCCAATCTAATCTGTCCATCTCCTCTAATGGGGCCATGCATGGGACAACCCAGCCTCTTATACCAGCCAAGTGTTCATTCAAAATACGAATCTCTCCCTCTCCTCCCCTTTTTTGCAATTCTTGCAATATTTGCAATACATCTCTTCATCAACAAGATCAACATGGATCCATGTAGGGTCTTTGATTCTTGGGGCCATGGTAAATTCCAATATGCAACATTGTAAACCCTATCTTAAGTTCAAACTTCATACTTCAAACTAGTAGAAAGCTGAAAGTACAAAACTTTAAAGACATATTTCAGATCTGCAATTTAATGAGAGAAAAAAGTTGGGACAGATTTATCATTTAACTGTTAACATACTTGAGATAGATCATTGCTCTTCAACACTACTCCAAAACTCTAAATGCTCACAAATGCTCGATGAGAGATTTGTGAGGCAAATAGNGTAGGGTTTATGAATTATTTTATTTTATTTTATTTATTTTTTTAATAAAAAAATTTGAATTTTCAATGTTGAGTCCTCCATGGTGGGGTTCAGGACCTACTCGATTGAATAGGTATGGACTCGGTTGAGTAGGGCCGGTTTGGTACCTGTTACATCCTCACATCTAGGGGTAACTAGAGGAGATTTTTTCTCCTATGTTCGACATTACACACAATGGTTCCACAAATGACATCCATGGTTCTCCACAGATAGATGATCGATGATGCTTTCCACATTTTTCTCAACTCACTCTCATTTGATGACTACAGTGCTTGACATGTAGGAGGTATCTTGTTTCAATACTTCATATTAAGTGTTAATGCCTTATGCACTTGTTGTGAAAGTAGTGATCATTGGTTGAGTCGGATAATGGATCACGATGTTCTAAATTTGTGCCTTTTGCCTTGTTTCACCTTTGTGGTCATCATCCCCTCCTAGATAAGTGTTGTCACTCTTGGGTAGAGTTGTACCACTAGGGGGCTTTGATAGGGGAAGCGTGTCCATATCCCAATCCATACATAATATTCTCCATCTTTTCCAATCTCCGTTGTCCCTGCTTTTGAGTGGTGGTCATATGTCACACATATAGATTCATGCTTCTTAATCCCATGAGAAGAAGGAGCTTGAATGCTCGAGGTTGATGCACCTGTGTGTGTGTGTGTATATATATATATAGAGAGAGAGAGAGAGAGAGAGAGAGAGAGAGAGAGAGAGAGAGTAAAGTGCTAAAATAAAAATGCAAAGCAAATGAAAAGAAAAAGAAATGATCAAGAAAGAACCAAAGAAAAACAAAGCATGAGCAATGCCCCATCGCTATGAGGCCATCACCCCAAGTCCTATGCAATGAATGCATATCTGAAAAGGACTAAATCAAAGTCAAAAGCCAAAAAGGGTTAAGTGAATAAAGAAAAAGGCAATTAAGTGTTTGGAAAGACACACTGTCGAGGAAATGGCAACTCATTGCATAAGTGGTCCCTCATACAAAGGCGCTCATGTGGATGAATATCTTACATAGCCTCACATGACTATGCATGCCACTCATGCAGTTAAACCCCACTCCATACCATCTATCATTACACATGTGCCTTGATGGGTTTCTTGGGAAATTTTTCTCCTCCTAGGTACTGGCACATGTAATAGGAGCTAATGATAACCCTCCCATTCCTAAACTTGGCAAATTGTATGAATTCTATGAGTTATTGTGAAGTTTGAAGAGGATGCTTAATGTGATCTACCTAATGGCATTTACATTTGACATGACTCACTTCTTATGTTGTATTGGACTTGTGTACATGCCTCTGGATCGATGACTACATTGGGTCACTTGAGCCCCTCATTGGATGATGTATTTTGCATCACTATGACTTGGATTGAGCCTTGGTCCTTTGGAGGACATTGAGGGGCTACTTGCACACTTGATGGAGGATGTCCCACCTACTATTGATATCACCTCACTTCTTTTGGAGGACGTTGGGCTTCTTGATGACACAACACCCTTGTAGAGAGGATGTGGCACCTTTGGAGGGGACGTTCCACCTTTTGGAGATGATTTGGCACCTTTTGGATGAAATGTTGCACCCTTTGGAGGAAACGTTTCATTTGTGAGCCCCTACACATGAATTTTGAGTGATCTGTCCACTCTTGGAGATCACACAAGTTACACGTGTGACCTTTATCATGCATTTATGGAGGATGGCTTAGCGTTTTGAGCATTTTACTTCATCTTGGGAGCATTGTTGGGGGTCTTGTTGACCTATCCACTCTTGTATTATGGATTTTTTTTTATGTATTATGGCCTTATCTGTAGGGTTTTTAAAGAGATAAAGGCATTATTATATTTTCTTAGGGCTTTGCTAGGAAAGTATTGTTATTTTAATGAGAAGGGTGCTAGATCTCTCATATAAATAAGAGAATCACTTCTTATTTGAATCATTGCTAGAGCTTGTGGAGAACAATTACTTGTCTACTTTTCTTCTTCTATATTTGCTATGGATGGATAACTAGAGCAACTTCTTGAGGAGATGTATTGTGGATTGTTTTTCAACTTTCATGGATGCTCTTGGCTAGGGTTTTATGGATGAAATGATATCTTGAGTAAGTGATCTCACTTAATCTTGTTGGATTTTGTTTATGGATGATTTTAAGAATAGTTGTACTTCTCTAGTGGTGGTGGTGCACTCTCTTGGTGTCTTTCTTGAACAAGTCCCTTCTTCCCTTGAATCATTTTGAAATTTGTAAGGCATTAGGTGGATCTTGTATGGTTTGTAGTGGACAACTCTAGATATCACTCTAGATCTACTTACATCTTCTCAAGGGAGTCCTTAGTTGACCCCATATGCTCCCCCCAAAAAATAGCAGTCACTTGTCTTTTCCCATCTAGTCTATTTAAAATTCAAAACTTCAATTTTTTTCTTTGTTTTAGGGTAAACTTATGGTTTGTTTAGCATATATTTAATTTTCAGCCATCAAAAACCCTAGAATATGCAAGAAGACCCTAGACGTCTAGGGTTTTCTTGCATATTTTTGACCTACAATTTTAGTTTTCTTGCATGTTTTTTGACTTAAAATCATCTCTCTTGAAAAATCATCATAGCTGGTTTGTATTACAACGATTTTAGGGCTAGACATTTTGGTTTTATTGGCTGTTATGTGCACCTGAATTTTCAGAATTAATAAATTACTTAAACCCTAGTTTTATCTATTGTCTTAGCCCTATCTTTTATTTGTTTATAATATATTAAAGGGGCTGAATTATATAGCTGTTATAACTTGTCTTATACTGCAATTTACTTATTTTTTATACAAGTTTTATAACAACCATAAGTAATTTTTAGATTTGTAGTGTTTGAGGATCATTTTGCATTAGATAATAACTTGACAACCCCCCTTAACTTGGCCTTAAAGCACATCAAACCTAAATCTGGTATTTATCTCGAACAATCACCTAATCCGTAACTAGCTAAGTATACCTAGTTGGTGGTAAATTGGGTAGCCACATAGGAGGCCTTAGACTTGATTGTGTCTTGCCTTAGGAGTCCTTGAAGCTACTAGGGAATCCTCCATTGTGTTGGATCCATACTTCACTAAAATGAGGGAAGTTGTTGCTTAGGTGACAGTGGTAACACTTTTAATGTTCCACTCATTTTGTATCTTCTGAAAGCTTTGCACTAGGGTGCAAGATTGTGTGATAACAATATCGAACCAGTTGAGTCATGCTCTGACTTGATCGATTTGGTACCAAATCGGCCTTCCGAATTGAGTGCTTGGTCGTTGGTCAACTCGATCAAGTTGATTGAGTTCGAGTTGACTTAGACCGATTTTTAAAACTATACACATATCGTTTGGCTTGATATAGATATGATGAAAACCATACTTTAGGTCGATCTTATTGAAGTACTTTGTTCCTTGAAGTTGTTCTAACATGTTGTCTACATGTGACAATGGATACTGGTTATTGATTGTGATTTTGTTCAAGAGTTGATAATCCATGCAAATTATTTTGTGCCATCCTTCCTTGAAACCATAACAATGGTGGATCCACAAGGTGATGAGATGGGTAGAATGTGGCGCTTTTATAACAACTCCCCAAGTTGCCTTTCAATCTCCTCATTTTCCAACAATGAGGTCCTATTGTTTGCTTCATTTGGCATAACAACTCCCTGTTGGAGCTCAATGGAGTGCTTGATTATGCAACTTGGAGGCATTTTGCGCGGTTCTTGAAACAACTCAGAGCAACGTTGCAACAACTTGTCCAACTGTTTCCGCTCTTTTGTCTTTTGTTGTTGTGTTGAATCGACACATAACAAGGCCTCAGTGTTTTGGCTTTCATTAGAGAGTGTCACTCTCCCTTTCTTTGGTTGCAAATTAAAAAGACAAATTGTCCTCGGGCTTTGATCAACCTTTGGGCTTCATTGATTGAAATGATGCTAACTATGCTGGATCTTTCTGTGTTGTCACCGAGTAAGCTTGGCCATCCTTACAAGTTTGTGCTAGTTTAAGCATCATCAATAGATTGCGTATTGATCCCACAAATATGGATTTCCAAAAATCACACCCCACACATGCAATGGAATGACATCAAACTCCACTTCGTCAATGTAGTCTATTGAGATGGCAAAATTTACTTTTCATTTGTGCTGGGTGCGCAAATCCTTGTTCTTGTTGAGCCAACCCCATTAGGGTTCATGATGTGCAATTGTAGGTAAATTATGCTTCTTCACCGCACTTAACAAAATTGGTCATACTCATCGTTGACTGATTTACCCATTGATTGAACAGATTTATAAGGCTGCCCTCTACCCATTATACAATATTTTGACCCTTCCTTTCTCTGTCTCATTTGAAAATGCTTCTCCATCTTGAATATACATAGAATTAGCATAAAATGAATGCGTTCTAGATTACGTTGATGTGATGTGTATTGGTTGAGTGCCAATCAATAGAGAGCCCCCTGAAAAAGGGAGAATGTAGAAACACTTTGAAAAAGCTTAAGATCAATGCTATAGGTCGAGTGCATAAAATTCTAATGACCTTTGGGAGAAAGTCAAACAGTCGACGCTACATGAAATAAATTCTCGGATCTTCATTTAGAGAAGAACTCCTCTCTCAAGAAACAATGAAGGTCTCAATCAAATCTACCTACCTAAAGGTCTTGTTTAGTTGGAGAGATGTTAAAACCTTCTCCCTTGTTTGACCCCTCTCTTTCTAATGAAGGAGAGAGGTGGCAAGAGGCCTAGTTTATGAAGTTGATGCTAGGCTCTCAAGATGCATGCTAGGTTAAGGATTTCTTTGTTTTAGATTCATACATCTCTTTGCTACTCTATTCTCAGAGGGAAGGAAACAGGGAAACAATTGACTTACTTTAGGGGCTTTGCTCCATTCACAAAGTGCTCTACGCTGCGGGAAACAACTAAGATGAAATCACCATCGCATAAATAGAGAGTCTTTATTCACCCACTCTTAATGAGGGGCAACTCCTTGGATTAGGCCTATGGATAACGCTCTTTCGAGAGAGTTCTTATTGGTTGCCCCTATCAAATATTATAGTCACAAGTTCCTTCTTAATCTAGATCTTAATGGAGAATAGTTTCTTGTGCTTTGCATGACTAGGATGTACCAATGTCACTAGAGGAATGCCTTTTATCGAAATGTCAAGTATTGATATCTCCTTTTTTTCTAGCTTTATGGAGGTCTACTTTTAGCGTTTCTCTTGGTGCAGTCTTCAACAGTCCTTGGCATTTTATCTTTACTTACTTTTGTTAGCTTAGACCTAGGAGCTGCTATGACACTCTCACTTTGTATTATATTGGTGGTACTATTTTAGTCCCATTGACCTATCTTATCTATGCCTACAATAGTTGTAGAAAGGAACATTCTTCTTCTTTGTTGTGCTTTGCCCTTCTTTAGGCAACTTGGACTTTGCCTTGTGCTATATGGTCCAACTGAATGGCTTCTTGGTTGCACCATATTTTTCAATGGCCTTCTTTCTTGAAGTGGGATTAATGTTGATGATTACAGTTGCGTGAGACATCCTCCAGGACACAGGCCGAGTGAGTCGGCCTGTGAGAGAGCCCATGAGTTGGGTGTGCCCATGAGATGGGTGTGTCGTTCCTCTTTGGGACGAAGATGGAACGCTGCGTGCCCCTATGTAGGGAAGATGCCCATGAGTTGGGTGTGTCATTCTCTTTGAGACGGAGAGGAAACGTTGTGTGCCCCTGAGAAGGGAAGATGCCCATGAGATGGGTATGTCGTTTGAGATGAAATGATGTGTACCCCTGTGAGGGGTGAAGGAGCCCATGTGATGGGTTTACTGTTCTCCTCTGTGTAGAGAGTTGAGACGATGTGATACTCCAGATGATTTTTCTGTGAGACTCAGTGAGATAGAGATCTGTTGAGTAGGACGTCCCTGTGGCTGAGCACAGGTGGACGTGATCCTAGTGGCTGAGGACTAGTGAGTGTGTCCAAATGATTCTCTTGTGAGACTCAGTGAGATAGAGATCTGTTGACTTGGACATCCCTGTGGCTGAGCACAGGTGGACGTGCCCCTAGTGGCTGAGCACTAGTGGCTGTGTGAGATCCCTTGCTATATTGTCTAAGAGTTAGATTTACCTGTAACCCTAATTGTGATGTAAAGGGTACAGGTTGGCCCCACCAGGTCGGCCCCTTGCTATATTGTCTAAGAATTAGATTTACCTGTAACCCTAATTGTGATATATTTAATATTGTAATTATTAATTATATTTTGAGTTATTGAGGTCGGCCCTATTGTGCCAATAGACACATCATTTGATGTGATAAGTCTTGTATAAATAAAGGTGAATCCCCATTGAGGAAATGCACTTATCTTTGTGTCATCTCATGATTTCAGAAGTTGTGGTTTGAAATTATGAAAATTACAGCACCCTCTTGTGTGCTAGGTTTGGTGATGGTGTGGGAGGTCTTTCTCTTGAAGAATATAGCAAAGGATTGGCTGGGTTTTCTTCCCTTGTCGAGAAGGGTTTCCCAGGATACTTCTTGTGTTCTTGTGCATGGTTATTCTTCTTGTGATCTTGGTTTAATGCAACTAGTTACTGTTGCTGCAATTGTTTATGGTTCAAGTAAATGCTAAACAGAAAATTGAAATTAAATGCATCAGCCTGAACTAGTGAGAAATTCAACATTGTATCAGAGCGGTACTTGAAGAAGACTTTTGCACATTAAATGAAGGCAGGCCGTGGAGGTTGAGGGCCACTAAACCCCTGCCGTTGGTGTAGGAAAAGGGTCAGACCCTCTCTTAAATCCCGAGGTAAAGTTTGAGACTGGCCACAGGCCTATCAGCCTTGGCCGAGTCTTGTTGAGGGTCTTAAAAGAGACCGCAGCATGGAGAAAACCTCTCTAAAGCTGCCGCAACCTGGAGGAGCCCTAAACCGTCCCCTAACAAAAATTGCAGACCAAATTTTGTGGCAGATCCGAGGCTATGAGGGCAACAAATATTTTAAGTCTGTAATAGGCAAGATCTGAAGCAGTTCTTTGAGGCTACAAGGCAGCGAATCTTTTTTTGGAGACTTGAGGCAGCTAGGCCATTTTTCTTGGACAATAGTAAAATGAATTTTTGAGGGAAGAAGACCGAGCTAGAGGCCTGTTCTAAGACTAATTCTGAAGTGAATGTTAGATTTTTAGGGTAAGTGAGAAACAACAGTCTCTTTTTAAAAATTGTATGCAAGATTGCTGAAGTACTGAACAGTTAATAGGCAAGGACAGTAGGATGTAAATCTGATATTAAGATTGCATAGTCACAAAACAAGAAATCTAGATTAACAGTAACTTGTAAACCCTAACT
>JASDQU010307967.1:43818-64125 GCA_032191745.1 Picea mariana
CATGTTTTTTTGAGTCCTCATTTCTTCTGATAACAAGGATGAAATCACATCAACAAACTTTAATGTGGTTACATTACTACCAATAGCTACAACCAGACTATCCCATGAATCTAGCAATGAACACAATAAACTAATGCACTTATCTTCATCTGAAATTTTAATATCCACAAATAACAACTGACTTACCATAGTATTGAAGGTATTTAGATGCTCTGTCACTGAATCTTCTTCGTTCATCCTCAGGAGGTACAACTTCTTTTGAAGGAAATATTTATTTAATAGGGACTTATACTGATGCAAAGCTCCTAACTTATCCCATAATGTGTGTTTGTAACTTCTCCTGAGATATTCAATAGCATTAAATATAAAAGACATAACCAAATTATGATATTTTCCTTCCTATCCAACTTCGTCCAATCTTCCATCGACATACCCATAGGTGAAGTATCAACATCCACAGTGGCCCATTGTTTTTTATCTACCAAAAGATCCTCCATATTCATCTTCCAAATCTCAAAGATTTTCCCATTAAATTTCTCGATCTCAATTTTAGAACTTCTCGCCATTTCTTTCACCATGGAATCACCATTGCAGATCCCCCAATGAAACTAGGTTTATCACAGACCCAAGATAACCAAACCCTTAGCAATAAAGGTGTCCCCCTAAAGCCAAAAAAACTACTTTGATACCAAATTTTGGTTTTAAACTTTTACACTATAGCAATGCACATATAGATTATTTATACAACAAAAAGAAAATAATAACAATCACACATAGTACTCATAAATTTACCTTGGAAACCCTTAATCGGAAAAACACTCAAATGTTTAGAGCCACACCTCCAACTCTCATTGTATTAACTTCACCATTACAATACAATATATAGGATCCCGCGGCATCCAAAATCCCCAATCCCTTGACCTGGATTAGATTCCTTGACTAGAATTATATAACAATGGGCCGAAAAACCTTTGGCTAAAAAACACTAAAAATAGACCAAAAACAGCCCAAAAAAAATCTTGGGGGCTAAGTGTAATATATTGTATTGTATACTATGTTTAATATTTTATTTCACATTTAATATTGTTTGTATCAATTACACCTTCAATATTACGTCATGTCCATTGACTAAAGACATGACTATATTCATTCTTGTGTATTTATACATGCTATTATAAACCTATTTGGACATTGAATAATAAATAAATGAATATTGAATATATAAATTCTTATATGTATCTCGCGCTCCCTTTCAATTAGTAGCAAAGTATGGTTTCAAAAAATCCATGGTAATTTATTGTGGTATTGGGAAGATAATGTAAGGAAAAGAAGTAAAAAGGAAAAATAAAAATAAAAATAAAAAAGAGAAGAAGAAGGGTAAAAAATTTTACCATTGGTGGTTTACAAGACCATGGTTTTGGTAAACCATTGGTCCATGGTATTGTCTTAGCCCATGGTTTTGGTAAACCATTGGCCCGTGGTTAATATATTGGAGAGAGAAAGTAGAAGGAAGAAATCAAAGTTAAGTGATATAGAAGGAGAAGTATTTCATGAGTGTTTTGAAAATTGAGAAATAATATTTAATTAATTTATATTAAAGTATTAATATAAAAGTAAAATAAAAGGTTAAAAGGAGGCGAGATATATATAAGAATTTATATATTCAATGTCCATTTATTTATTATTCGATGTCCAAATGGGTTTAAAATACTGTATAAATACACAAGAATGAATATAGTGACGTCTCTAGTCAATGGAAGTGACTTAACATTGACGGTACAATTAATACAAACACCATTAAACATAAAATACAATATTAAATGTAATATATAATAAGGTATATTAAAAGTCATATTTTCCTGAAAAGCTTCGTCCTCGAAGCATGGGTAAAGACGAATACTTGGATCTAAACTCCTCATTTTCATTATGGTGTCATGACTAATGTGCACGAGTTGCTTTGTAAAGCACAAATTCAACATTTCCAAAGATTGCTTCATGGAATGCTAACAAAATAGATTGTGTCTCCTCATATTCTAATTGAAGGCCCTCTCTATTCCCATTTGTTGTACATTTTGTAAGGTGGAATTTATCCATTTTGTTTGTCCTAGGTCTCCCACAATTGAAAATATTACAGGAAGTTGAGTTGGTGGAGTTTTGAATGAGTACTCTGGACTATTTCCTAAAAATTTATCATGTTTGATGTACTGGTGTATTTCTTCCCTTGTGTCTTTCTGCGGAATGATACTCTTGATGTGGAACCATTTTCTAGTGAATGGATTTTGGCTTCTTGCATCCTTGACATCACGGGGATAACATAATTCAACAAAAGAAAAGCTAAGTTTCATAACCACAATGTTGACACTACACAAACGATCCAATCCAAAGAATGAACAGACATCCACACAACTGACATCATTGAACAAACTATCTCATCTAAGGAAATGCCAGCTTAAACCATTAAATTCCTTATATACACTAGATTAGGATCAGCGGAATAATGTTCATTAGGTGACGTTGAACCATCATGTTGAATACCAGTACCTAGTATTTTAATAGTTTTCTCTGACAGTAGGATATTATGTAGAATTTTCTCATTGTTCATAAGGCTTTACTTTTACTTATATCAAAACATTGTGTAAAATGTTTAAAAATCTCGCCTAATATGATAATCGTGTTCAACTTTTCTAGTGTCCAATTTTCCTCCAGTAAATTGATACATTGGAACATTTGGGAGCCAGGCATGAAAAATAGCTTGGGCATGTCCACCAACCATCTGCCATGTTTGCTCCCAGAGAGAAAAGAGAAGGTGAGCGCCTTCATAGATTTTCTCTCTAGTGTAGACAAAGATGTATCATACAACATGATATCATTTACCAAATGAAAATTTTCTCTTAGTAAAATTGAAAAATCTATTTTCTTGTGATTATTAGGTTTCATGACTTCATTGCCATGGAAAACTACTTGTAACTTTGAATGATGTGGGCATGTGCATATCACATTTTTTATTCTTGTGACCATTTCTGAATCCTTTATTTGTGCCATGAATTTTCTGTAAAATGAATATTTCTCTAACTTTTCCCGTGCCAGATGTATTTTCTTAATTATTTTCTCAACCATTCTATTTTTTTATTTTCTTAATCATTTCCTCAACCATTCTATTTGTTTTTACATTATTGTATGCAAATATTTTGGGGTTTTTCATGGTGTTCTGATCGTACAGGATCCGTACAGGATCATGGTGGGATTTACATTCAACTGATCGTAAATAGTGGAGAAACTCACATTGTATTGATATTTTTGTTTGTCACCTTCATCTTCACTTTCATGTTCTTCCTTAGAGTCTTCCTCCAACAATATTCCCAAAAATTTCCCCAATATTTCTTTACAATATAAAAAATCTTCATGTATTTATGTTAATCCTTTGTCATCATCCATGTGAATGGTGGCTATCTGTGTCTGTGTAGGATTCGTGTCACCCCCTTCTTTTGTTCGGGGATTAGAATTATGTTTGTGTCTTTGAAATGATGTTAACTCTGAAATGGCAATGGCCTTAAGAGGTGAAAGTGAACGATCACATGCATCATTCACCTCATCTATGTCTACAATAAAATATAATTGTTGGATGAAGGCTTTATCCTCTGTTGGACTTGCATTGGAGTTGCATATCAATGTGAGTGGAGAAGTAAGTAATCCTTCATTCAATTTGCCAATTTTGGCATCCAGCGAAGCTTTTATTGCAGTAGTTCCTTGACTTACAAGGCCCGCACAAAATTTTTTAAGACCTTCTCTCAATTCCAGTGTGGAGGGAGCATTGACAACATTGGTAAGTATGTAAGACATGGTGTCTAGGCCCATCGTGGATTATCTTAACCTTGTTGTTTGCTTTTATATTAATTCTTTAATATAAATTAATTAAATATTATTTCCCAATTTTCAAAACACTCCTTATGAAATGCTTCTCCTTCTATATTACTTGACTTTGATTTCTTCCTTTTACTTTGTCTCTCCAAAATATATATATATATATATATATATATATATAATGGAATATGAGATATATATAATAATTGGTACCTTATTTTATATTACAATACGCCCCTCAATAGGGGGAGGTGGGTGGCCCCCCCTTGCTCCCATTCCAATGTATAGTACATTGAAATAGAAGAGGTGCAGCTCTAAACAGGTTTTTGGTTTTCTCGGTTTGGGTTTCCAGGGTAAAATATTTGTGCAATGTGTGTGTGTTCCATTGAATCTTTTCTATTTTTATTAAAAATCTATTTGCAATAATTAATTGTGCAAGGTTAAAATCGACATTTGGTATCAAAGTTGTTTTTGGCTTCAGGAGGACACCTTTGTGGCTAAGGGTTTGGCTCGAGTCTATAATAAGCTTTGTTATCTAGTGAACTATCTATGGTATTTATTCTTCGAGTAAAAATAAATGGCGAGTAGTTCGAAAATAGAGATAGAGATATTTAATGGGAAAAGTTTTGAGTTGTGGAATCTCAATATGGAAGATATGTTTGTAGACAAAGATCAGTGGATCTTTGTGGATCCAGGTACTGCACCTACAGGAATGTCAACAAAAGACTGGAAAAAGTTGGATCGGAAGGCGAAGAACACAATCTGGTTGTGTCTCTCATATTCAATATTACTAAATGTGTCAAGGGAAGCTACAACCACGACATTATGGGATAAGTTGGGGACTTTGTATAAGTCTAAGTCACTGGTAAATAAATTTTTCCTTTGGAATAGTCTATATAACCTGACGATGAAAGACGAAGATTTGGTGACAGAGCATTTAAATGCATTCAATATTGTGGTAAGTCGGTTATTATTTGTTGATATTAAGATTTTTTATGAAGACAAGTGTATTAGTTTATTGTGCTCTTTACCATACTCATGGGATAGTCTGGTTGTGGCCATAGGTAGTAATTCAACTACTTTAACTTTCAATGATGTGGTCTCATCGTTGTTATTATAGGAGATGAGGCAGAAAAATATAAAAGATAGAGCATAGATGCATTATTTGTAAGAGGATTCTCCCAAGAAAGAAATAGATCTAAGTCCTCAAGTGGGAGATCTAAATCTCCTGGAAAGTTTGCAAAAGTATTCTGGAGATGTGGAAAACAAGGGCACTTCAAGAAGCAATTTAGATCCAAAAGTGTTGAGAGGGAAGGGATTTGAAGATGATCCTTCTAAAGAAACAAAAACCTCTACGAAAGAAAGAGGGTATGTGTACTTGGCTTCTTCAAGAACACTTGCAGATTATGAGGCATGTCTAGTTGACTCAAGTGCATCATTTCATATGACTCCTCACAAGGAGTGGTTTTGTGCATATGAAAGGAATGATGGAGGTGATGTTTTCATAGGTTATGACTTGACAAACAAAAATCATAGGACAAGGAAAATTCAATTTGAAGCTCATGGATGGAAGGATTAGAACTCTCTCTAGTGTTCTGCACATCCTAGGTTTGGCTAGAATTTTGATTTATGTAAGAAAAATGGACAATGTAGGGGTAAAAATAGATTTTGAGAAAGAAACATGCAAGATGGTTCGAGGATCAATGGTGTTGTTGAAGGGAAAATTATTGGGTATGTGTATTCAATAATGAAAATAATATAACACATACCCAAGAATATAATGAATGAAAAGATTCAATGGCGCACACTCACACATTACATAGATATTTTACCCTAGAATCTCAAACCAAGAAAAACAAAAACTTGTTTAAAGACACATCTCTTATATTCATCATACACGGCTGCAATGCAATGTTCTCATACAACAAAAGACTTTACTTCTTGGGTGGAAACCCTAACATAACTTCTACCATCAAATCTATGACCTTATAATGAACAGTCCAAATTGACTATGAAAATACAATATTTTACAAGGCAATTTTACCAAAATTCTCCTCGAGGGCTTCGCCCCAAAACCCCTAGCAGAAGGGGGGTAGGCATACCTGCATATGAATCAGGAAGATAATCAAGCTCCATAACCAACACCCTTGTGACCCCACAACCAACACTTGGTCTAGTCGTGAAAATAATATAACACATACCCAACATTCTCCCACTTGTTGTTTTCTTTGCATACATGGGGTTACAAGGTTACATAGTCAACAATCTAGCGAAGCAATTCCCATAGATCCTCTACAAAAGGATAACTTCTCAATGCTCACATATTTTGAAATGAATCTGTAACATTCTTCAAAGTGTCCACCTTCATCAGCAACACCTTCTTTTCTTCAACCATGTCTCTCACAAAGTGATATTGAACATCAATATGCTTTGTCTTTAAATGATAAGGTGGGTTGTTCACCAGAAACATTGCACTATGAATATCACAATCTATCTTTACATCTTGTTGTACCAACCCAATACCTAAACACAATATTTGTAACCATATTAATCCATTGCTTGCATGGGTAGTTGCCATGTATTATGCTTATGTAGTTGAGAGATCCACTACTTAATATATTTTTCTCATCCAACTGATTTCTCCTCCAAACAGGTTAAACACATACCCACTTGTAGATATTCTACGCTCTATATCTCTAGCCTAGTATACATCCAAAATCCATGAATTTACAACACTTTGTCCAATATTGGTCTTCATTGGTGGCACAATCCACAACTAGTAGTACCACGCAAATTCCTTAAAACCATCTTTATTGTTGTCCAATGCTCCTTCCTTGGTTTTGACATATACCAGCTCAAAACTTCCACTACATGTGCAATGTCCATTCTAGTACAAACCATTGCATACAACAAACTGCCAACTGCACTGGCATATAGAACACGAGACATGTCTTCTTCCTCTTCATGTCTCTTTGGACACTAACCTGCAGATAACTTTACACCTACAAGAATAGGAACCCTGATCGATTTACATTCCTACATTTTAAACCTCTTTAATATTGTCTCCACATATTTCCTTTTATTTAACCAGAGTTTCATGTTTTCCCGATCTCTTTTAATTTTCATTCCCTAAATGAAATTTGCAGCACCAAGAACCTTCATGAAATTTAGAGGAAAACTAAGTTTTCACATCCTAGACAATCTCCTTGTTGTTTCCTATCAGCGACATATCATCCACATATAAGACCAAATAAATAGGATGATCACCGATTAATTTGAAATACACATAGTGATCCTCTTTGTCCTTGTGAAGCCAAGTCCCAACATATAAGTATTATATTTTTTATAGCACATCCTTGGTGATTTATTTAACCCAAACAGGGACTTTTTTAGTTTTCATACCAGCTCTTTCTTTCCCTTCATAGTAAATCCTTCTAGCTACTTCATGTAGATTTATTCTTCCAGATCCCCGTGTAGAAATTTTATCTTCACACCCATATGTTCTAATTCAAAACAAAACGCAACAGCAACAGATAAAATAAATCTAATAGAAGTTAACTTGACAAAAGGAGAAAAAAATTTACCAAAGTCAATTCCATCTACTTGGGAATAACGTTTTTCTACTTCCCGAGTTTTGTATTTCCCCACTTTACCTTCTACATTCAAATTCTTCTTAAACACCCATTTGTTGCCAATGGGATTTCTTCCAGTCGGCAACTCCACTAGATCCCAAGCCTCATTCTTGTCCAAGGATACCATTTCTTCAACCATGACCTTTTTCTAGAGTTTTCCATCCTCTGAATCCACTACCTCCCTAACAGTTCTAGGATCATCATCAATAATAGACAAAGAAAAATTTGAGCAGAAATCAGGTGGAGTATACCTTTTCAGTTTCCTTCTATCATGAATCGATCTTCTCAATACTGAGTATGTGGATATTCTTCTTCTTATTCTTGTTCTCGTGTAGAGTCTAATTCATCATCCTTTAACTCAAACTCCATTTTCTCTGGTTCTTCCTTCCTTGGTAGAAATTCTTGTTTGACAACATCTTTGATTTATCTAAATACCACATCTCAGATATACACTATATTCTTAGTTTCTAGGTTCCAAATATTATAACCTTTCATACCATCTTTATACCCAATAAAGGTAATACATGTTTCATCCTTTTATCTAGCTTACTCATGTTTTCCTTTGGTACGTGAGCATAGGCCTCACAACCAAATACCCTAACATGTGTGAGAGAGGGTTTCTTACCAATCCATACCTCATGTGGAGTCTTGTCATCCAATGTTGATGAGGGTGATCGATTGACCAAGTAACATGCAGTACCTATTTCCTATTCCCATAATTCTTATCCTAACTCGACACCACTAAGTATGCACCTTTCTTTTTCCATCAGCATCATGTTCATCCTTTATGAAACTCCATTTTGTTGAGGTGTATATGGAGTGTTATTTTTCCTTGCTATACCGCACTTCTTACATAATTCTTTGAATTCATTTCCATAGAACTCTCCACCATTATCCGTCCTCGACGCCTTAATTCTTTTCTTTGTTTGATTCTCCATAAGAGCCTTAAAATCTTTAAACCTGTCAAAGACTTCAAATTTCATCCTAAGGAAATATGTCCAAGTATTCATCAAGAATTCATCTATAAATGAGACATAGTACACATATTTTCCCAGTGATGGAACTGACACAGGTCCAAACACATCATTGTGCACCAACTGTGAAATTCCATCTGCCCTCATTGCATTAGAGGGGAATCTTACCCGATTTTGTTTCCCATATACACAATGTTCACATAAATAAAAATCCAGAGAGAAGGTAAACATATCTTCAACCATGCCTTTATCATGCAATAGTCGAAATCCCTTCTCTCCAATATGTCTCAGTTTTTGATGCCACAACATATCTTTTTCTCCAGAGACTGTAGGAGTTTTTTCTTCTTCAACTCCAATCTCAGGAACATTGGAACTATTACACCCATAACTAATATTGTTTCCTTACAGCTTATACATATTTCCAAACCGAACTCCCTTCAGCAACACCATTTCTCCTCGAACCATCTTGCAGGTTTCTTTCTCAAACACTATTTTTACCCCTACATCATCCATTTTTCTTACAAAAATAAAATTTCAGGCCAAACCTAGGATGTGAAAAACACCAGCGAGTGTTATAATCCTTCCATCCATGAGCTTCAACTTGACTTTTCCTCATTCTATGATTTTGGTTGTTGACTCATCACCTAGGAAAACATCACCTCCACCATGCCTTTAATATTTGCAAATCCACTCCCTCTGAGGAGTCATATGAGAGGATGCACCTGAGTCAACCATCCATGCCTCATGATATGCATGTGTGCTTGAAGAATCCAAATACACATCCCCTCCTTCTTCTACAGAGGTTTTTGTTTCTTTAGAAGGAGCATCTTCAAATCCCTTCCCTCTCTCAACACTTTTGGATCTACATTACTTCTTGAAGTGCCCTTATTTTCTACATCTCCATCATACTTTTACAAACTTTCTGGGAGATTTAGATCTCCCACGTGAGGACTTAGATCTATTTCTTTCCTGGGAACGTCCTCTTGCAAATAATGCATCGCAAGACATTCTTTGGTTGGATCAATTGTGTCTAGATCTAGAACTGGATCTACCAATGATGGATTTCAAGCTATAAGTTTATACTCCTGGTTAGATGTTGTCGAAACCATTTTTGGCGGAACTGTTGTTATTAATTATTCAATCCATTCATCAACTTCTAAGTCAACATAAATGGGATCATTAACATCATTAACTGGGAAGCAGGCACTCCCCTCTCATCCCTGGTCCTGCCCACTATCCCACTTGCAAACAAAAATTGTTATGCTTATTATATTGTTTGAGGTTATTGCATTAGCACAATTATCACAACTATCTAGACTCCTAATTTGTTTATACTTATTATATTGTTTAAGGTTATTTCCTACTTACTATTATCACAACCATCTAGATTCCTGAAACATAATACCAACCATCCAACCATCAGATCTAGAATTATTAACAGCACACAATGAAATGATAGAGAAGAATAGGTAGTATTGGAGTGAGAAGGGGGAAAAGGAAATTACTTAGATAGGAAAAAAGAATACCCTTAAATTCAACCTATGAGATAGACTCTTTGATCCATGTCGATTGGCCTGTGCAAATTGGCTTAGAATTTCCCTTAGCAAACAAGGGCATAGGAAAACTCTCTCTCTTTCTTTTAGAGGCAACGACCGATATGAAATTAGGTCGGGATAGGGTACGAGCAATCCATAGTGACTAAATCCATTCCAAAAGGAGGGAGCCATCCATCCCCTACAGCATGAGTTCAACCCTTCAAAAGAGATGCAAACAAGCAAGGAAGAGTTTCTTAATTCAAGTCAGCAATAAGACAAGAAGCTCATTCATGCATTGTACATGAGTTTTTCAATTCCTTTATTCTAGACGGTAAGCAAGCACTGAATGTGTTTTCTTCAGAAAGAGTCATCATGTATTGTACCAAAGAAAAGCTCTAATAATGCACGAAAGATCAAGCTCTTGAATGTGAGTTGTAATTATCTGATATGCTCCTTCTAAATAAGGGTATCCATAGCTTAGCACAACCTACCATGGAATCTAAAGAGAATCTCAAGAATTAAGTTCTTGCTGGAAGAGATCCATATCGGAAAGACATTGACACCGCAACAATCAATTCATCAAATCTTAGGGTAATTATAGGCTCCAGGGATGTTTTGAAAGAGTACTCTAGAATGCATCTTAGGGATGTCTTGAAAGAGTACTCTAGAATGCATCTTCGGCACTTGCACTCGAAGACCCGTTTCTTGCACTTGGCTTGGTGTTGTGGTAAGGGAATGAGGGCATCAAAGTAAGGAATGGTGATCTCTTATCCTCTCTCAATGGACTTGGAGGCATGAATAAACATGGCACTTCCCACTTCCATCCAGCTCGAGTTTGGTGGAAAGGAATGGTTAATGAAGGACGACAACAACCAGAGCGAGATTGGCTTCATATAGTTTTTATTTTAAAGAAAACATTTGTACGGCTTCATTGAATGAGTTCATTTTGTTCACGAACATAAGATCTTCTAGAGTCATGGTAGTAACGTTCCACCTGTTGTCCACATGGAACACGGTGGTAAAACAACTCTCATAAGTAACTATGACAATGTTGCTTACCAGTAAGAGCTACCAGGTCTTTATTTTTTGGGTGGCATAGAGTCCTCAGTCGTGGTCATTTTCATTCATCTTGATCTCCACATAACCCATAAAATCAGCCACTTATGCAAGAGACAATTTGCATCCAAGCATGTAGTTTGAGATGTCATACTTGTCATAACCTAGTAATATTTGTGTGCCTCTTCTTCCTATGCAGGCAGAGGAGTCGTAAGATGATGATTCATTCTATGAACTAAAAACTAAACAGGGAAAACGTGATACCTACCAACATGGTTAAACCACTTCCTGGAAAGATTGAGGGATATAGACATGCAACAGATGTTAGAAAGGACCAGCCACTTGGCCAAGGAAGAATTCTAGTTGTTATGCATGGCCAAAAGTGGCACCTTCCAAGAATGTTTTCACCCAACTACATGACTCTCGTGACAATAAATTTATTTTTACATCAATAAATAGTTTTATTAATTTAAAATTATGATTCTGATAAAAATTTAACTAGTTTTACCTATAGCAAATCAGCAAAAGCTAAAACAAAAAATTTAATATTCATTATTTTAAACTAATGAAAATTGTATTATTATATGAGAATATTTATAATAACTTTTTAGGTTGTAGGCTATTTTTAGGAGGCCGCATTTGAAAATAAAAAAGTTTAGCACTAAATATGGTATATTTATAATATTATTTTTTAAGCAGAAACCTTATGTGTTGTTGAAACTTCAACAAATTTGACACATTGTAAATATGATATCCTGTTTTATAAGAAGATATTTATGATAATATAGAATCCCTTTAGAATTTTCCTCATGTCCTCTTCACTACAACCCAATCCAACATCTCTTCATTGTTAGACCATTTACCCACAGAGATCACAGAGATCATAAACACACAGCAGAAAATCAGAGATAAAACATACACAGACAGCATAATTTACGTGGTAAAACCCTCCTTCACCTCATGAGGGAAACATCCACGGGACGATGGCAGCATCATTCTATTAGAAGAAATAACCAGGAGATTACAACAGCCATAGGCAACCGACAGTCCGAGAGAGGGCTTGAATCCCTTTGCTCAATATCTGCCTATCAAGCTTACATATTTAAGCAATCCTCCTAAAACTAATTCATTTATTGTTGCCTCTTAATTCAACCAATTTGTTGCAACAAAATGAGCTAATCTTCAAATTTATAGGATCTGGTAGATAGCACCAAGGAAACCGACTTATCCTCAATGATGGGATAATTGGTTGTCACTTCTAACAATATCCACCTTGACAAACAATTTACCTGATACCATGCCTTGTCCATTCATCACCTTCTTGCTAGATAAGATAGATGATAATAGTGCTTTCAAAATTGAAGCATCCATTTCACTACTCCACCTATATTTATCATGTGACCATTGACAACTCCCTGCAAGTGAAATATTTGATCTTCTCATCGCAAACATATACTTACTTCTAGCATATTGTACATGAGACATACCCTCCTTCTTCCTTATAATCAGGACATCGTTTTGAAGAAAGATTCCAATGAAAGTTAAACAGACATTTACCAGTCTCACAAGGCTCATACTAAATCTCATTAGTATCATTTTATCATTTTCTTCATCTCTATGTATCTCAATGCCCAAGATTTATTTTGCAGCTCGCAGATCCTTCATTTCAAACGTCCTGTCCAATTGAGCCAACCCATTAATCTTAACCATACTTGTACTTGCTACAAGCATATCGTCAACCAATTAAACACCAAGATAGTGAATAACATACACTCAATGGTTATTTCCACTTCTTCTAAAACCTAGCTCACCATGAAGGATTCAAACATCTTGTATCAATGCCCGATGCGCATTTCAGCCATACAATGATAGCTTGAGCTTTGCAAACAACTCTTTTTTCGCGATCATGAGCACCTCTAGTGCTCCACCTCGAATATTGTATTCGATATCTTCGCCAAAAACCTGACGAAGCCAGCCAAGTGAGATTAACACTAGCTCACCTCCAGGCACCTTGCAATGGGGTCTCTGTGCTCCACTTTAACATGAACATTTCCTTGACCAAATCTGGCCAAACCGACCAAATGAGTTTACACTGCTCACTTCTAGGCCAATGTACAATGGAGTTTTTTTGCCTATGAATAGGCTTCATTACATGTAATATCATGGACATCAAACCACGAGGAACTAACATGACCCAAAACCCACCCCCTATCACCTAAGTCTACGTCTAGACTTAATCGGTTGAAAAAGAGGGGTATGCATGCCTAACAAGGTCTTACAGCCATATGCCCAATTACATGCTAATTCAATTTTTTTACAACCATTAAAAATAGTAAATGTTCACATAGTAACATTACTTTTACCATTATTACAATTACTGCCATTTACCAGTAGCACCGCCACCATAGTTGGACCCTACCATGCCTTCCCGACTGCAGGAGGAACACAGAAAAACGCATCTGGCTTTTCTTTCTCTGGCTCTGCAGATATCTGCCACACACTGACAAGGATTTTCCTATGGCCCAGATAGACCGCACTTGTAAGTGCCACTGGTGCTTATTGGTCGGATCTCTACACCCATCCTCAGTCCTCAAAGTGTTGATCCCTTCCATCTAATGGAATCCACCAGTTGTATGCCATTTGCAGCCACTAGTGTGTCCCTTCGAGGACTCCACCGAGTCACTTTCCACCACCATGTCACCTCATGTGCAGCCTTTAATGCAGTGGATTGTCGCCACATCGATAAGAGCACACACACAGCTACAAAGAATGATTCCTTGGGCTTCTATCATCGATGGCTCAAGAGAGACCACCGATGAAAAAAAAGTGTTCGACCCCAGTCGAAATCCATCATCTTTCGTGTCCTTGCAAACTAGGCTCCTCCTGTAAATAGTTCAGACATGGATCTGAAAGAACCAAGAATCCACTCACTTCACATAGAAAATATGTCTACAAATCGGGATCACGTGCAACATATGACACTTCCTATCACCTTTGTTGGTCTCTGCAACCCACCGATCACATAGGTTTTCTGTATTAACAGAACTTAATGGTGTCTGGATACAACAACGATGGTCACCACTCATCTGAATAAATTTTCATTCTGAATCAACACCGATAATCAAACTCATAATCAATGGATCTCTAGGTGGTTGTATCTTTGCAATTCCATCAAGTTGATGACTCATAATCCTCGCCACGTTGCGATTGATTTCTACCTCATCATCTCAATCTTGTTTTCCATTCACCATGGATTCCAAAACCTATTCTCCAAGATTATCATCCAGAGTTTACCTCTTCACGCAGGCTCAAAAACATGACATTGGCCCGACCTAATCTTGGCAAATGAAAACTTCTTGTAAATGGTATTAAAATACACAATCATCCACAAGAATACGGTGTCCATGGGAAAACTTATAACTTGCCACCATCAAAGATGCCTTTGCAGCGTGCAACGAACCAACATCTTCTCCTCCATTAAAAAAGGCAATTAATCCTTCAAACAGCAGCGACTGCTCCACTAGAGTTACGTAACTTTCACAACTCATGGCTCTTATATTTCCACTTAATTTAATCAAGTCCTTGAAATCTTTGTAGTGGCCTCACCATAATATCAATGAATCCACATAAAAAATGTTGTTTTCAAACCTTTGAAGATGCTGGAAAAGCTTGTATGCAACTGAAAAACTATATATCTACACTTCAATGGCTACATAGATATCAAGCTCAATGTCGATTCCTCGTGCATAACCCACGAAGAAACAATGTCCATTGAACAATTCAGTGAATCATCCACACACAACAATCTCTACTCGGATTTTGTCCAGCAAGTAGCCACCCTGGGCCTTGGCTCCTCTGGCGCTCTCCTACTGTAATCATGTCGCGCTCCACCCTTAATTCAATCTTGTCTCTGCAAGAATAAATCCATCATTTACAACCTCTCACTAGATCAAGCATCATCCTTCACATCCTATCTACGGCTTCAATACAACATGGCTCCAACTTGTAGCAACCAATAACACCAGATGTGCAGTTCCTTCAACCTAGCTCCTTATCCTCTACGGCTTCTTATCTCCTCTATTGTGATACTCTTTAACCCAATGCTCTAATGCCACTTGTTAGACCATTTACCCATAAGGATCACAGAGATCATAAATACACATCAAAAAATTTGAGATAAAACATACACAGACAACATGATTTACATGGTAAAACCCTCCTTCACCTCATGAGGGAAACATCCATGGGACACTGGCAGCATCATTCTATTAGAAGAAAGAACCATGAGATTACAACAACCATAGGCAACCGGCAGTCCGGGAGAGGGCTTGAAGCCCCTTGCTCAATATTTGCCTATCAAGCTTACATATTTAAGCATCCTCCTAAAACTAATTCATTTATTGTTGCCTCTTAATTCAACCAATTTGTTGCAACAAATTGAGCTAATCTCCAAATTTATAGGATCTAGTAGATAGGACCAAGGAAACTGACATATCCTCAATGATGGGATAATTGGTTGTCACTTCTAACATTCACTACGAAACAAAATCCCAATCCATCATCTGCCCAAAAAATGAAATGTGGACCCATATCCTAATTTCCAATACCCTAATGAAAACTAGGTTAAATAACCCAAAGCATTCAAATCAAGATAAAAGACTAACGAAGACTAGATTAAATAACCCAAAGCATTCAAATGAGGTTAAATAACCAAAGCATTCAAATCAACATGTCGGCAAGGACATAGCCACATTGCAGTGGCACTTGTTATATTCATTGTATTCATAACTTTGATACTTGAACTCCATGTTTAAAAGGAAAAACCAAATCTATATGCTCTCACAAATGCTCGTATCTACTTTCCTTTTGGATATATTTTTAATTGGATTAATCTCACATGTGGCATTCTTAATTCCTATACTTTGAATGAAATGAATAAAAGGGAAGGAGTCATTCATTAACAAAGGAGCAAATAACAGTGAAATATGCCATGGGGTTTCTAAAGATTTTTTGTGAATGGAATTGATATGGATGAGCTCCAACAAAATTGCAGCACTCATAAAATCATACAAACAAAATAGTTAAATATCAGCCTGAGATCACAGAGGTATTTTTTGCACTATTGTGGATTATGCAGGTATATTTTATATAACTAGCTATCTGTTATATCTACAAGATCAACCACTTAAGGGACTCATTAATGGAAGCAGTTTGAAGGTTTACTATGGTCCGTAGGGGCCACATCCATCTAATTTTCCAATTTATAGTTCTGAAAAGAGGTAGAATAGATTTAGTATAGGGTGTACATCATGTGTAGTCTCTCATAGTCATCATAAATTACCTTTTTTAACAACACAGTGTTCACATCATTCAAGTAGATGAACAGGGGTGAGTGACAGTTTTCACAGGTTTCCATATTTCCAAATCTAGTTGTCGCCTTGACATCTCTATAGAGTATTGGTCTAGTGTGAAAATTCATGAGGGTCTTTGAAGAGTCTCCTAGTGATTCAATGCATTGAAAGGAAAAAGTCATCCAATTTGGGCAGTTCACCCATGCCATGAGTACGCAGTTCATTCTTCCACCCTTCTCCCCGAGAAGCATCTTCAATATAGTGGATCGGGTCTATCGATCTCCCCAGGAGTGAAATTTCGCCACCACTTTCTACTTGTTCTCCAAGATACTCCCCTCAATCAAACATTCTTCCTTTCCTTTTCCCTCTTCTCTCTATATATATCATCCCTCCAATGCTCCTTTTGGAGTAGTTTTCCACATCCCTCGCCTTAATCAAAGCTTCCTTGCTCCCCTGACATGGTGCAACCTAGAAGAAGTTCCATACATTTTTATTTCCAGTTCACTCGATCCATTTCAATGTTGTCTCTTTTGTATTTATTCTAAATATCAGGCTATTACCAACTACTCAACCACATTCCCTCCTTTTTCTTTCCTACCGAGTATCAACTCCACCCACCAAAGTTCCTTCAAACTTGTCTAGTACTCACATAAAAAACCACCATGCATCATCCACTTTGTTGATAAGAAGGTTCCCCCTTCAATGGCTCTCTAGTAGACCTGCTTTTAGCCATCATCATG
Organism: Picea mariana; assembly: GCA_032191745.1. Lineage (NCBI taxonomy): Eukaryota > Viridiplantae > Streptophyta > Pinopsida > Pinales > Pinaceae > Picea > Picea mariana. Next base: position 60,968 of record JASDQU010307967.1, read on the forward strand.
GGCCCTCCTCCAGTAGCAGCGTGGTAGGATGAATTTCATCCATCTGACCTTTTTGCTACTACCTCGATTCTCACATCTAGCTAGGAACCCTCAACGCTCCAAAAGAAGAACGGTTGGAGCTCTCTACCCAACTTGGTCCAAACATAACAAACATACAAGTAGAGAATTATGCTCTCTCTTGAGGAAACCTCATGTCTCTTCCAAAGATGAGGGTGAATGGGGAACATTAAATAGCTCCCTCATTCAAATGTAGAGACACCAACAAAGATTTCTAGCCAAGCAATTGTTAGAAATCACAACTTGCTTGAAAAGTGTTGAAATATTGTAACTTCGAAGAATATTCTACCTAAGAGAGAGTTGAATAATATTATTGTATTATATTTAATTAGGCCCTATTGTGCCTTAGTAAAAGTCGGCCCTATTGTTCCTTGATAGTTAATTGTAAATTAAGAGGATAAAGTGATAGGTCGGCCTAGACCTAATTATAGGCTGGCTGGACCACTACTTATAAGAGAGGCCAATGCCTCATTTGGATATACACACACCTATCTCTGTAGTGTGCAAGTCTTGGAGGAGAATTTGTTGCAACTAAGGGTGACATCAAGGAGGGTTTTTGGTATATCTCTTGGTATTTCTTGGTCAAGTGGTCCACTACTCTTCCTAATGAAGGAGTAGAGGAGGATCTTTTATTTGGTCTTTGGTCTATCTATATTGAGGAAGTTTTTGTTGGGTTTTCTCCCCCATGATGGTTTCCCAGGATAATTTGTGTGTCTCTATTGTTTCTGAGATTGCTTCTCTTTCAGTGATCTTATTTATGCAGCTAATATGCTAAATGATTATAATAATAAAGAAGAATTGTAACTACTAGTTGTATAAGTAAAAACTTCAACAAAAAGAAAATGAACAGCTCTTACTCCAACTCTCTGCCTTTAGAACTTCAGCTGTTAGCTCGAGGATGAGCCAGATAATAGTGGTGGGGGCTTGTTGGCACCCAAAGTTTTGGGCTCATTTTTGTGCGCGTGAACAAATAGAATTGTGTGTACTCATTCCATAATTTTGCACGTGCCTAAGGAAATGCACGAGGAAGGACATAAAGTGCGCATCGGACCAAGTTTCATCAGTTGCGCACCAAGCTTAAAGACTACCAAGTACGCGTCAGTCCGAGTTTTTACAGTTGCACTAGAAAACGAGAAGATTCCTGCCTGAATCAAGAAAGGAATCATAAAGAAATCTCCTTGAATGATTTCTACCAGTAGCATACAAAGATGTGGGACAACCAGAGAATGAGATGGTTAGGTAGTTGAGATTGTCCTTGATGCAGGAATTCTACGTGGAGCATTGACAGACACCAGTAGCATGTGAGGCAGTTTTATCATACAAACGAGTGGAGAAAAATAAAAAGAGACAGTGCTTCCCAGCAGAGAAAGCTATAAAAGGAATCTCTAACATCATAAATAGAGTTAGTTAGTTTTTAATAAGCTTAGCTAGATCACTAGTGAGAATAGTGAGACATTGAGAACATTGAGTCTTGACTATTGAGCTCACTCTAATCCTATTGTATTGTTTTAATGCTTTGAATATAGTTGTGTATCTATTATGTATGATTTTTTAGCAAGGGAGCATGGCAAGGCATGTTGTAATTTAGAGGTTTTATATAACAAAGATTTGAAGTTTTATGGTTGTCACATGTATTCATTTTGCGCAATCTATATCTATGATTTGATGGAATGCTTATAGTAATAAAGAGATGACAGTTCCAATCCATATTGTTTCTATTATGTATGAGTTGAATATGTGTGTGTATTGTTTCAATTCTTAGTCCTAATAATTTATCAGACAAATGTGTTGCATGGATGCCAATCTTAGTGATTTTTCATGTGTTTAGCTTTCATCCCTATCACAAGACCTTATGGTCTTTGTGATCCTCTCTGAATATCGGGTGAGACCTTCCTCAGCCTTGGCCGAGGATTGATATGTTGGTGCTTTGGGGTTTTTGTTGGACAACTTTGGACGAGCATTGGGTCTAAAACTCCCCAGCATTAAGAAGGACGGGACATGCGCAAGCCTGGACTGAAAGTGCCCAACAACCATGATTGTGCTTCCACTCAATATTGTTCCTTACCATAAAAAGGTATTGCAAGTCATACTACTATAACATCAATTGGGTTTAGCCACATTAACCTCCACCTTTGATACTCCTTCACCCATTGCATTGTCACGTATAGGAGAACTTTGTTTAAGTTCTTGTATTTGAAGTTTGGGCCTCAACATTGTTCTTATAAAGATAGACTTTGGCCCATGATTTTCCATACATATATTTATCAAGTACCCTTTTCGAAGCCTATAATTCACTTACAAAAAAAAAAAAGAATTCCTTAACCCATACATATATTTCCACATTTCACAGTGCAAAGTCAAGCATTCACTTAAACTTATAAAAAAAATGATTTCTCAACCCACACATATATATATCCACATTTCACAATTCAAATTCAAGCATTCACTTAAGTATAAAAAAATGATTACTCGACCCATACATATATCTCCACATTGTATGATCCAAATTCAAGCATTCCCTTACTTATATAAAAAATGATTCTGCAAACCATACATATATCTCCACATTTAGTTTTAAACATTTCACGGTCCAAAGTCAAGCCCCAATCCATTAAGCAACTCAAGTTCAACCCATTCATATATCTCCACATTTCACAATCACAATGCAAAGTCAAGCTTGAAGCCATTAAGCAAGTCAAGTCCATGTAAGTTTACCTTTCACATATATCAATATATCAACTATATGTAAGTTTACCTTTTAGATATATATTTATACCTACTCTACATTTCATAGTCTAAAGTCAGGCCCCAAACCATTAAACAACTTAAGTTCAATCCATACATATATATCCACATTTCACAGTCATAGTGCAAATTCAAGCCTCGATCCATTAAGAAAGTCAAATCGAGTAAATTTACCTTTCACATATATCACTATACCAACTATAAACAAGTTTACCTTTTACATATATCACTTACCTACTCTACATTTCATAGTCCAAATTTAATCCCCAATTCACTAAGCATCTCAAGTTCAACCTATCATGTATCTCCACATTTCACAATCACGGTGCAAATTCAAGCCCCAAGCCATTAAGCAA
>JASDQU010307968.1:6081-20496 GCA_032191745.1 Picea mariana
GTCCTGGTGTTTTCCTTGATCGGGAGTAGCATATTTAGAGCCTTCATCATCTTTTTGTTTCGCCTCCGACGTACTCGAACCCTCACCTCGCAACACTGCGGGAAGACAGCTACGTCGATGTTCCTGAAAGTTCAAAACATCGGCTCTTTCCTCGGGTGATAAAGTTTGTATCCGAACCATAATCTCGGCATAGGACCTTGCGCCTCGGAAAATGTCATCCGAGGGTGAATTCTCGTGCTCAAATCTCTTGAGCCCGTAACTGTCCAAATGATTTCTCATGACCCTCTGCGGATCGTGTTTCTTATATTCAATGGAGACCAAATTTAGGTCTTCCAGGGCTGCTGCCTCGGCTTTTGCATGCTCGAAATCTAATAAAGAATAAGAATTCAAATGAACAGGGAAAGGTGGTCATACCTTCTTTGAATACCCCTTAATCTCTTTTCTTATACCACCGATTACTGTCTGTCGGGCAACCTCGCGACAAGCCAGCTTGTCGGGAATGAACAATGGCAGCGCATGCAAGGGAACATAAGCCCCGAAAACTCTGAGGTATGAAAATTTTGCTTCCACATACCAGTCTACTATGTTGCTCAGATTCGTTACTATGTTGTCCGAGATCCAGGGTGGTGGGTGACCAAAAATGGTGACATGAAGGGGCACCATCACCCAGTTAAAGATTTCATACACAAAAAAAAAATCTTTGTTTTCCCATAATTTTGCATGATATACATGTATGGGTTCATCTTCGGCCGGAGTCCAACTCCAGCTCATTAATGGAAATGGTGTCATAGAACAAATTGCGTCCATAATGTATGAAGACATGAAGAATGAAGACACCTTCCCATCTCTTTTTGCGCCCGATACTTGGTGACCCGACTGGTCAAGCTATCGGAAAGTATCTTCGCCCTGTCAAAGGAACTGCCTTTGGCGACCCGAAACATTAGAGGCACCCACGGAAGGAAAAAATGTGAGGTGTCATCTTTCCCGTATAACCTGCACGTCATCATGGCTACATATTTGTACTAAGGTTATAAAGAAGCGATTGAATATATGTCGTGGGTATCAGATCTGAACTTCGCGGTGTTTGAAACCCAATCCTTTATTAAACTGGACATGGTTTTACCATACTGTACGCATTCCTTCTGCTTTAACTCGTTCAAGAATTCAGCGCCATATGTGTGGTCAGACGTCGTGGGCAGCTTATACATGGTTTGCAAATGTTCCGACCTAGAAGTCCTGATGGTGATTTTCTGCTCGTTCATGATGGTTCTGGTCAGTATGTCCACATGGTCCAATTCCCATTGGACCATGTCATAATATGGAAGCAACCATGGACTGGCTGCTACTCTGTGTATTCCAGATTGGATAAATATTTTGTATTTGGTGGTTATATCATCTTTTTCGTTGTCGCTAGAGTCGTCGGAATAGTCCACCAACTCTCCCTGTAGAACATCTGAAACGAACGACCAATTCGAGACTGAATCAATACTTCGAGGCGAAGTATCAAAGACATTTTCTAAGCCTTGTCCCGAAACCTCAACATTTGCCTTTGATTCTTTTCGCGGAGCCATGGATGGAGATTGCGTTTTGGCTCTTCTGCGATAGAAATGTGTATACATACAGAAGTCAATTGCTTAGAGATAATGTGCTCTGCGTAATATGAAATGCATTTGTTATAATGAAACACAACTCTTATATATATTTGAAAACTCGGTACCTTTTAGAACGAGTCTGTCAAATCATTTTTAGAAATAAATTTTGTTGTAAAAATCCRTTCTTATATTCATCGATTTACCCTATTTTCTCATTAATGCCATAAATTTTGGCRGTTTAAAAATGCCAATGGCGTATGGAAAGGCCAAGGCTAACTCGTAAATCGTGCAGACATCAAATCGAGGGATATGCATTGATTTAGCTTAATTAATCTGGTTTTACCAACGTTAATCAATATTTCAGTACTCGTTATATCGGGGATTTTACTTTAACATTTYGAATCTCTAACACCCGAGACTGCGATGATCGATTTTGGTTAATAAAAAGGTAATCGCGATTAGGGGTTCAATTAATTTCATAATTATTATATTCTCCATATCGCAACTCGGAGCTTCGAAAATGCGTTTCCGGAAAGTCAGCATGCCGAGCCGCGAAACCGCGAGATTGCGATAACATGAGTTAATTAAAAGGGAATATAATCTTGGATTAAGTGATTAATTAATCACGTTTATATCCTTATCGTGATTTCGCGAGTCGAGGTTTAGACGGTGTAACTTTTGAAAAGGAAAACGTCGAGTGGCGAAATGCCAACAGAAATTTTTACCATGGTTTAGCTTTTACCTTCAACCTTGACACGGGTTACTAGAATAAGGACCTCGTGTTCTCGGCTATCGGGGTTACGACGTTAAATTTTTGGATTTGGAGAACGTCGAGGTGCGAAACCCCGACAACATTTAAACATGGGTTAGGGAAAACTTTACCCTTGTTACTGTCCCGAGTAAAAATTAAAACGATTTCATTGTTTCGTAGCTCGGGGCGTGTGACTTATATGACTTACAGTATCCGACCTACGAGATCTCGAGGTAGAATAAAAGAGGAAAAGTTTTAGCGAAAGGTAGGACTCGTTTCGAGAGTATAACAATCATCGTTGCTCGCATGATAAAGCTTCGTAGATCTTGATACCTCAGAGGGAAAATATGAAAACCATATTTAGATTTCGAGCATTTAAAATATGAAATTTGTGATGGGCTTAGAAAATAAAGGCGGCTCCAACAGGTACATCAACTTCTCGGGGTTGTAAATTTTGCATACGATCTCTATTTTAGGCGCACGATAGCCCATTGGAAAGGTTTATCCTAGGAATACACATTATTCCATAACACTCTAACTCAAATTACAATGTAATTGTGGAGGGCCCTAAAAACGTTTTTTAGGGCCTCAAAACGGCCACGAAAGTTTGGGACCTGAAAAGCTACAAAAAAATTGTCGAGATGAAAACTGAAACTGCCAAGACAACATTTGTATGTGATCCACTTGTAATAGGTAGGTGGCCACCGATATCCACCTATATTAATTTTCCCCCCTTAGGAAGAAATGGTCTCCATTGTGTTGAGTTCCCCCATCAGATGAGGAAATTTATGATGAATTTGGCCCCGGGCGAGCCACTTTCCTTGGTGCAAGAGTTTCCCTGCTTTGACAACACGATAAAGTTGAAACTTTTGTTGGTGAGCTCCCTTGACCTGTGTGTACATGATCTGATCAGTGGATGTTCTTTCCATGCAGTTAGGGTTGAGCTCTATTGGTGTCAATTGTTCTGCTACCTTTGAGGTGTCCAATAATGGTGGAAAGTATGGCTAAAGGAGGTCCACATTAAACATTGGGTGAAATCCAAGGAAGGGGGGAATTTTGAGCTCAAAAACATTGTCACCCACAACCCTGGTGATGGTATAAGGTTCATAACGGAGTGGATGAAGCTTTCGATGGGGCCCTATAAGGCGTTCTTTCTGCAAGTGAAACCAAAATTTATCTCCCACTTGAAACTTGTGTGGCACCCGATGTTGATCATGGCATTGCTTATACTTGGCATTAGACTTCTGCAAAATATCCTAAACCTTTTGGTGGATGTGTTGAATCCACTCAATGAACCAAGTAGCATTTTAGGCTTCACCTTGAGCATGGGATGACTCTGGCTGGGTGGCTGCAAGGGGTAGTGCAACATCCATGGGACCCAATGGATGAAATCCCAACCCCACCTAAAAGGGGATGTGTTCGGTTGAGCTATGCATAGCTCTGTTGTAGCTGTGTTGAACATAGGGAAGACTCCCATCCCATGTGAGGGATTCTTGGAATTGTACATGTGCAGGATATGCATGATCATCTGGTTGACAACCTTGGTTTGGCCATCCATCTGGGGGTGGAAGGCAATGGATTTGGTGAGCTTGGTGTCTAGTAGTGACCAGAGCCTCGACCAGAATGTGCTAAGGAACCATATGTCCCAATATGAGATGATGGTTTTTTGTATTCCAAAATGTACCCACACTCGTTCGAAGAAAATATTGGAAGTGGCCTATGTTGTGATGATCTTCTTGCAGGTGGCTAGAATCATCATTTTAGAAAAATGATCAACCACCACAAAAACAAAGTCATTTCCCTACTTGGTTGTTGGAAGGACCGACATGTAGTCCATCGAGATGGATTCCCCGGGATTTTTAGGAGTAGGCATAGGGGTGTACATTCCTTGTTTCTTAATGGTTAGTTTGGAAATGGCATAGGCAGTGTAGGACCTGATATACTTGCAGACATCCTATTGAATTTTTAGCCAATAGAAATGTCGTTGCAGCATGACCATTGTCTTTTCTATGCTGAAGTGTCCTGCCACCTGACAGTAGTGGGATTCCCAAATCATATTCATGAAAATATGGCCCATATGGCACACAATCCCATCATGAATATGGAAATCAGTGATAGTTGTGTTTGCACCCAACATATGGTAGGTGGCAGGGAAGTCAGGATCTCTCTCATAGAGTTGGGGCCATCCATAGGTCTCGTGGCCACAAGAGTTTAGCATGGTGGTGAGTCTTGCAACTGTTGGGTGGTTGTTATTGGACAAATCGGTAAGTGCAAACACAAACCGATATCCCTAACTTCAACAAGAAATTAGAACAAAACAGAGCAGAATACAAGCTTCTCCTTAGATTTCATTGTGATATAAACTAGTTCGATAAGGGATAAATGACATATATTTTAAATTTCATTTGATCCTTGCTAGTGTCATCCTTTCTCCATCCTTATACTTTTGGCATATTGGACCTATTTAAGAGACACAAACCAACAAAGAAAGAGAGCAATGATATATATATATTCCAATGAAATCTATGTATGAGATCAAGGAGTTATACAATAAAACTCAAGACACTTTTATAGGGAAGGAATGTATTGCTACATTATATTAATGAAAGTGGAGAATACAACCTATGCCTTGATTTTGCAAGGTCCCTTCCAATGTCCCTTTGCCTCAACACACACACCTTTTCTCCAACGATTTTGATGAAGAGTATTCACAACTTGACTTGGAGAGCTAAAGCAAAGCTATTTCAAGTGCAATCTTTGGCAGAATTCTTCATGCATAAGCCAACCTATCCTTTCCCATGAGAGATCCCTCTTTATATAGGGTGAAAAAGGGATGAATGAGGAGATTAGGATGATCCCATTAAATTAGAGAAGCGAGTAAGATCCAAATTGATCAGAGGCCACCTCATCTTCTAGAAGAGTCCATTCTAGAAATTTCGTGAATTTTACCTTTTTTCTTGTTTGAGCATCGTCACACCCTAAGCACAAGCAGCCTGCGGTGACACCATAGTCCATTTTGGTGCAACATGTGATGATCAAGCATCATCTCACCCCAAGCATTTAGCAGGGTGCGACGATCTCCTTTGATAGGGATTTTAAGAAAAGAAAGATGATTCAATTTCTCATGGAGAAAGTCTCATCTCTTCAGTAGCTTCAAAGAAAAAAGGAGTAAGTCATACATATATCATCAGTTGATCACAGGGTGACAAAAATAATGTGTAAAATAATTCCCCCCAAAGTATGAAGATGGAACATGTGACAGCTAAAATACTTTGTAGAATGTGTGTTTAGAGAACAAGGAGCACATCAGTCGGAAACCTATAAACAATCAAGCATCTGCATAATAATATACCATTTATGAGGTAGGAATTCCCATACTCAAACTAAAATTCACCCTAAGTATAAGTTTCAAGTAAGTCATGTCCACCAATTATACATTGTGGATCAATGTCATCGGGATTCAACATAGCCATGAGAAATACATCAAATTTCGACATAGCCATGAGAAATACACGATGGATCTATGTGTTAGTACAGTCTTATGAATACTCCATCACAACCAGGATTGATATGGCGATATCTAGGGTTTTCATCTTAATCATCTCAAAGTATGAATCTATCCATGTGATTACAGCTGTCGAAGTCAAACATGGTAGAAACCACTTGATTACCGGTCATTGATGAATATCATTAACAAGTGTGAGGGAAATCACCATTGATTTCAATGATGCCCAAGGTACTCTAGTACAATCCATCGAATGTGAATTAATGAGCTAAAKTCGAACACTCGATGGAATTTTCCAATCAGGGGCCATTGATGTGAACCCACTGTTGAAAACAAAGAAACTTRACATTGAGGCATGCAAGTTCCAATGTACTAAATGATTTCTAAGTCTAATTCCCATGTAATKTGTTGAAGTCGACARRAAAAGACTCGTCACAGGAGGGCCTTAATGTATCCCCCATCAACGAAATGAAATATGTAACATATTTGAAGTAGATCAGAGTACAAAGTGATTCAAAACTGACTCAGGGAAGGTTGACATGGTAAGAATTTGAGGACTRCAGATGGTTGACTCAATAGAAGGCTTGTTTAGGTTGAACTTCTCTTAAACATATGAACAACATGACAATTGTCTTGCCAGCATTGACTCAAGGAGGACCCAACATACAAACTTGTGGATGGTCAAATGAGAGACAAATGGATTTCCCAACTTGGATACAATGATGAAGAGGGGTGTCATGTTCAAGAGCGACTTACTGCCACTAACACGGATACAGATATACATTCCTTTCCCAATTTCCCCCCACCATTTCTGGCGAGTACCTCTTTATTTTTACACAACCTTGATGAGGATAACATATGCTTGTAATATAATTTCATCCTTCGGACGAGTCCCTTGGAGTATTTTTAACGAGCCCTAAGAAGGAGTGGTTCGGTGCCATAAAGATATTTCTATGCTTGTTTTACGAGTCCAAAGAAAGAAAACTCAAGGGTTTTTCATGTTTATAGAGTCTGAAAAACACTTAAAGAAAACTCCAAAATGTCTTTTTTCGTAAATTAGTCTGACGAGACCGAAAAAGAGATAATCCACCGCTCATCATACGTTTTCTTCAAATACTTTTACGAGTGTGAAAAGAACAAGGTTGCTCGGCTATCTTTTTATGTTTAGGGAGCTTGAAAAGAGCTTAAAGGAGACTCCAGGGGGTTCATTTTTCGTATTGTCATTACGAGTCTGAAAAAGTGATAAAATTTTACTCGATTACATTCTCATAGTTTCACGAGCATGAGAAAGAATAAAGACCATGCTCGGATTTTTCCCTGAAAAACCCTAAAAGTATATATACATCATAAAAACACGCAAAAACGAACAAAAATGAGTGATCCATATATAAAGTCCGGTTGTCAAATCTCTCAACCTGCAATATCGACACTTTACAAAGTTCATTACGTTTGTGACAAAGGTGAAAATATTTAAAAATTAATTTAATTTGAAATTAAAATGGAAAAAGTAAATAAAATAGGTCAAAACTAGTTCATTTGCATTTTCACTAAACTAGTGCCAAAACCCCATTTTCAAGTGACAATTCTGGAGCGCCCGGTGGACGATTTCTCGAGCCATTTCCGTGAGGTAGGTGTTCTTCCTCCCCTCTCTCTTTTCATGGTAAAATTTTTCAATTTTAATGGTTAAAATTTGAGTTTATGGGCCATTTTCCAAGGGAGATTGTGCCTTGAGATCGTCCCAGTCCCTCCCTATCGTGAACTACGAAGATCCTAGATCATCGTAGGGGGTTAATTTTTGGGATGTGATGACTCTACACTATGGCTAATTTCTCCCCTGCGACGACCGTACCTCAAAAACTAAAAAGAGAGAGAGAAATCTAAGAAAACTCCCAAATTTTGAATTTTTGATGAACTAAATCATCTTTTATTGTTGTTTGGCATATTTTCATTGGTCATCATGCTCGAATGGAGGGAACGAGAGAACGAGGAGGAAGATTACTTTGTCGAGAATAATCTAGGCTCTGTCATGGCACTCTGGGAGTGTAGCTTTCTAAAAAATTTCAAGGTACGGGGCATGAGGGCCCAATTGATGCTATTGGAATACTTAGTCCACATGTGGGACGTTAATGAGCAAGCATTTCATGTTGGTGTGCATAAACTCGCACTAGATATCAATGATATCTACTTCTTGACTAAGTTATCTTGCCATAGCTTTCGAGTGTCACTATCAGGAAGGAGAGGAGGTGGTGAACCCATGTATTATTATGTATCACATCATTGTGTAACTGGTACAGAGAAACATAGTGGCAAAGTTGCCATAAAGTATTTTCAAGACTTTCCCTTGAGGACTATTCTCTATACTATCACTTGTATGGTAGGGAGTGTGGCTCCTCACATGGCCTTACAGAGCCATTTTCAGTATGCTATCGAGTGTATAGAGCCCCAGGTTTTCAAGTGGTGCAAGGGCCTCCTAATAAACATGAATAAGAAATTAACAAAGTGTAGGACTGGTTGATTGAAACAATTCAAGTATGGATCTATTTTGGTATCCTTCTTCCTAGAGAGGGTTCCTGTTTTGCACCTACAACATGTGGAATGGGGAATACCCGCTCCATAGAATCCTCGGATGAAGAGATGGGTAGACTTGATGTCACGTCATGGTGGTGTGCCAATCATTACATATGGTCCAGCTTTCTTCCAATGGCTGAGGGATCATCTTGTCATGGTTGATGACTATGCATATGTCGGGACTGACTTCCATGGAGATTTCGACTTGTAATTACCTGAGGCTTCTCAGTAGGGAGAGATAGGTAAAAAGGATTTTTTTTATTATATGTTGTTTTTTGTATTTTAATTATGATTTTTTTTTAAATGGTATAAATCCGAGACTAATTAAAAACTCTCAACAATGAAGATGTGGCACCTTACATGCCTCTGGGATCATCCTCGATCCAGAGACGTGGAGAGATAGGTGCAGTAGCAGGTCGAGGGGTAGTAGCTGAGAATCTCAAGGAGATCGAACACAACCTCTAGGGATTGACCATGAACATCCCAGACATCACTGTGGACGAGTTACCTCGACGCTACCAACACCATATTGTTAGTGTTTCATCATCCATTGGTTGACTACTCCATCGTGTAGCACAAGCAGTCCTTTGTTATAGTGAACAGCATCATTGTTGCATATGTATATGAAGCCATGAGCTTCACCGTTTTGGTCTCAGGACATACACTTTTTGTAACTTTTGACGTTATAATATAAAACTTCTACCGGCTTACTTTTCTTTATATGCGCGTGTTTGGATTTATAAATGGCGCAAATGTCTATCTAAAAAATAATTAGATAATGCATTTGTTAATTTGTTTACATATCTAGGAATGTTTTGATATTCAATGTAATCAATATGTCTTTCTAAGAGGTGAATTCTCAAGTATACTCGTAACAATGTAGGACTTTAGATGGAATAAACGTTGCTCAATTGCAGCACCAGTAGTTGTGAATCAAGACATATAATTAGATGACGGATGCCTAATGAAATGGAATTAGTTAATAACTCAATAACTGCATTGTATTCCACAATATTATTAGTTGCACGACCAAGGAAAATACTGTGTAGATTGATCAACTCATTCGTAGGTGCATAGATTTCCCATGCAGTGGATGCTAGATTTTGAGTACTGTGACTAGCACCATCAACAAATCCAATATAGGGTCTAAGCAAGAACGCTGACATCTGGAAACCAAGCACGGGCAAGGTAAGCAGCCTGAAGGCAGAAATAAAAAATGAAAAAAAGAACACCAGAGTATAATACACTAAAATAAAAAGCACTCATGCAAAACATCTCAAGCATAGTACTTCTTTAGGTAAAGCCAATTTATGGGTTCACCCAAAGGGATTCTATCATAATCTACTAGCTCTTAAGCCCCTTTCTCCAACACCCATTTAACGATATAAGGGACATGCCACATGGGCTCGAATTTACCTGCCCCCAATAAGTCACGATCTTGTTCATAAAGGAGAACTAAATCGCCCTCAGAAAACACATGTGGTTTGACCTGTTTGTCATATTGAGATTTGACATGTTTCTTCTGATTTTCTATGACTAATGCAACATTACAGCAAGTTTCATCTAATTGCATTAAATACAAGAGACGTTCTTCTTCGGATGTGGTGTTGGGGAGAAGTTCGACAACTAGTTTCAGAGACAAGATTTCACATTCAATTGGAAAAATGGACTCAATACCATACACTAACCGGAAAGTTGTGAACCCTATGGCAGATTTAATGAATGTCTGATAGGCCCATAATGCCGAAAAAATCATTGTGTGCCAGCTTGACTTGTGAATCCCTACCATCCATCGAAGCATAGTGGTTAAAACCTTGTTGATCGTTTCAACTTGGCCATTGGCCTATGGATATTAAGGGGTTGAGTTTTCATGTCGTAGACCCAACTTATCGGTAAGCTCAGACATCATGAAATTGTGAAAATGGTTGCCATGGTCATTGATGATGGCCCGAGGGACACCAAACCTAGTGATGATATGATTGAATATGAACAACAGTGCAGTTTTCCTGGTATTATCAAATGTAGGCATCGCCTCAGCCCATTTAGTGAAATAATCCATAGCTACGATAATGTATCCATGCCCCCCAGTCGAGTGACGGTTACATGTCATGAATTTAATTCCCCATTTAGAAAATGGGCCAACGGAAACTACAGGATAAAGAGGAGAAGGATGTGATCAAATCTTATCGTTATACATTTGACAAGCGTGGCATTTCTGAACTGCTATAATGCAATCCCTAAATAGTGAAGGCCAGAAATATCCAAATCGTAAGATATTTTGGGTGGTGACATACCCATACATATGACCTCCACATGATCCATAATGACAGTCATTTAAATCTTTCTCGGCTTCATCATAGGTTAGACATCATCAAAATACAGAATCAATACCACGATGGTAAAGGGTATCACCAAGGATAATAGATTGGCGGGCTTGATACCTAATACAACATTGATTTGTATGAGAAAGATCAAGCCATAAATTTTGGGTTTGGAGATAAATGATAATGTCTCCATACCAGATATCGTCCAAATTTTTCAGGAAGAGAGACTCATCAGGAAAATAATCTACTGCCACAGTTTTTGTCTCGGTGGAGGAAAGATCACATATCAACTCAGCAAAGACCAAACATTTCTTTGACTTGGCTCACTCAAACTCCAAATCAAACTCCTGGAGAATCATTATCCATTTGGAGTATTTTCCCTCCAGCAATTGTCGTGTAAGGATATATTGCATAGGGTTGCAATCAAAAATAATGGTGGTTTTGCACAGTAAGATATATTGACGAAAAAATTGAACAACTTGAATAGATGCCAAGGACAATTTCTCCACATGCATATATTTCATCTCGATGGTCGTAAGACTCTGAATCAAATAGTAAATAACATGTTCATCATGTGAATCATCCTCTTGGAATAGAACCATGGATATGGTACAATCCGAAGAAGCCAAGTATAAGAAATAATCTCAACTATAATCGAGGGGAAATAAGAGTGGTGTACGGGTTAACGCAAGTTTCAAATCTTCAAAAGATTTGTTGGCAATGTCATCCCATACAAAGTCATGACCCTTCCTAAGAAGTCAAGTGAAACCTTTTGTTAGTTCGCCATAATTGGGAATGAATCGTCGTAGAAATTTTGTCTTCCCTTGCAAACTTTGGAGTTGGCGCAAGGTAGAAGGAGGAGGAAAATTGATAATAGATTCAACCTTCAAAGGATCCACCCTGATCCCATGCGTAGAAACGATAAAGCCGAGAAATCATCTAGACTCCACACAAAAAACACATTTATGCGGATTCAATCGTATGCGGTAATATTGACATCGTAGGAAAATGGCTCGTAAGTGTGTCGGTCGATCTTGACGACGTAAGGAATGTGTCGGTAAGTCATCTAGGTAAGGTTGTACAATATGCTTAATATCATGAAAAACATAAGACACAGCGCATTGAAACGTCACACCAGCATTCTTGAGACCAAAAGGGAGTTTATGGTACGCAAAGGTCCCCCAAGGAAAAACAAAGGTAGTTTTATGTTGATCTATGGGTAGAATATTAATTTTATTATAGCCAGAAAATCCATCCATGAGAGAGAATATTTCACTCCCAGCACAATCATCAACAATTTGGTCAACAAAAGGGGTTGAATAATTATTCTTAGGACAAGCCTTGTTGATATCCCTATAATCAACATAAACATGGATCGTTCCTTGTTTCTTCGTAACCGGAACAAGATTGGACACCCAATCAGTCAACGCTACAGGGTAGACAAAACCAACTTTAAGAAGTTTTTCAACTTCAAGTTTAATCGCAACATCTTTTCATGGATGGACTGGGTGAAGTCTTTTTTGAACAGGTTTAGCATAATGGTATCTCTTAATTCCAGGCATTTCTTCATAACTCCATGCAAAAACATCACAGAATTCTTCGAAAAGGGCCTTGTAAGTTTGGATCTCATGAGGAGAACATGAGGCATCTATATGAACATTTTCCACAATCCCATCCTTAATCAAAATATCTAGAGGGATGGTAGGTGAAATATTTCCAAAGTTCCCTTCATACACAACATCACATGTTGGTTCAGAAACTGAGGGAATAGTAATGACTATAGATGGATTTGAAATCAGTTGGTAACTCTCAATATTCTCGGGTTCCAGGAAGAGGATAGAATGATGATGCCCATCATCCCATGAAGTATCTTCCATGGACATAATTGTCATGATCATTTCATCAATGTGAAATACCATGTGAAATGGATCATGATATAAGAGAGAATGAGGGGAAGGAGTTTAAAATTGAATAACTTGATAGGCCAATTCCACCAGACTTAAAGGCAGGTGGTCGCCATAACAAAGACATTCGTCCAAGCTAGGTACTATCCAAGGATCATAAGACTAAGGGGTTTCTCCAACACTGGTCAAAATCGTGTTAATAGAAGTGACAAAAGGAGAAGGAATATCGGGTGGTGGGATGGGGAAAGTACCCATTAACAATGAATATTTTAAAAGACCCACACCGACATTCTCATAACCAGGAGGTGTTTTCCCTATGAAAGGAACATTACTAGTGCACGAATCAAAACTAAAAAATGTGAGTTGATATACTGTAACAACTTTACCTTGGTGAGGGAAATGTATCACATAGAAAAGAGTAGAAACAATTGTGTGCATAGCATCGATCCAACTACAATCAAGTAAAATGTTGTAATCGAGAGGTGCATCAAACACCTCAACCTCAACAGTAATTGATTTTCCTTCTAATGCAATAGATAACACAGGAAGAACACCATAAGCTTTAAACCCTGTACCATTAAAGGATTTTAAATTATTGTGTGAATCGATAAGGGCAAGAGAGCCAATGGATTTCCAACAAGTGACATACATGATGCAAGTTGAAGCTCCTTCATCAACAATTGCTCGACAAATATTCTTATTTTCCACAATGACTTGTATTTGAAAAGATAATTGATGAGGGAGCCTTGGAATGTGATCTTCCAAGTCAAATATTATCAAATTTGTATTGGTAGGGTCGATTCCACCAACAGCCTTTAACAGTGTCTTTCGTTGAATAGGACAACTTTGAAGGACTTCAAGAGCCGACATCGAAGAAGGTATTTGTGCAAGATCTTCTACAATACTGTAGTTTTTAGTGGCATGTGCATGGGGTTTGAATGACAACTTACGAACGATGCCCTTAGGAGGTAGACGAAGAAATGTATCTATACTAAGTTGTTCGAGATGAAGAGGACCATTGGGAGGTGAAACGGATGGAGGAGGTTGAGCCAATGGAGGAGGTGAATCATCAACTTTCTCTTTAGAAGGAGCATAATCTTTGGTTCGAGTAGCGACTGCAAATCCATTTTTCTTGGAGTCACCAGTACATATAAGTACATAATATGTGGTAGAGGGAGAAGGTTGGTCATGAATAACCAATTGGGTCTGTTGTTGAGAAGGAAAAGGTTCTGACAAAATGGCAGGTGTAGGAGGCATCTCGGTTCCTTGAAGGAACTTAGTAACCTCTGCATGTCTCGGAAAATCTTTCGTATAATGGTTCTCACCATAGATAAGACAAGCATAATGAGGTTTTTTCTTTTCTTTATCATCAACAAGTTGAGTCATGGGTTTATCAGATTTTTTATTATCATATTTATCCTCTTTATTTTTACCCTTCCCTTTCTTTTTTATTTTGAGATTTACCGATAGGCGTAGACTGAACCATATTGACCTCGGAGGTTTTACCAGGAGAGGGAGTCTAAGGAGTAGCATTTTGTACATTAGCAGTAGTAGATTTGGGACTAGAATGACTAGATTTTTTGGACTGAGTCTCAGCATGAAAAGTGCCAATCACACCATCAGCAGCATGAGAAGCTACTGGAGGCGTTGGGGTTGGATTTGTAGATGGGCGAGGAGCATCAGGGATCAAGTCATATAACATGCCCGCTTGTGAATAAACGAGATCCAATTATTCATCACGACTAATCACATGCTCTTTAGTGACGACACC
>JASDQU010307968.1:53629-65854 GCA_032191745.1 Picea mariana
AGAACAAAGCTAGAGGAAGCTATAATCAATATGTGCACCCACCTACATATGTTCCAGGATATGGTTGCAACCATCATAGATCAGCACAACAAATTGTAAAATAAACTCACACAATTAAACACTATCCAAGAAGGCATGAACAATATTGAAACATGGATTGTAGAAAACTTGGATGCGTCGATCGAGCTCTATCATCCCTTAGGAAGGGAAAGAAAGACATATCTCTATTCATTGGAACATTGCCAACAAGACAGACAAAGGGAAGACAGATAAACAACTAGATCAATGGTGATTTGTTCGCTCTTGCAAAAGGCAATGAAAGAATTGATCAAGATATGACGGCTCCCTCAATTAGAGGAGCTTGGAAAGAACCTCACAATGGAGGAACTGGTCGATAAGGTACATGAGAGCACAAGTCATAGACGAGAAGTCACTGAGTCGGCCACCAAAGTAACAACAGACTTAATAGAGAAGCACCTCATTCAACCAAACAAAGTCCATACTATGGTCCAGGAATTCATGGCTACATTATCAAAGGATATGCAGACCCTTGACGACAACATAGCCATGGATACAACTACCCTACAAGAGTTAGAATACTGTAGGCTCATATCTATGTACGATCAACTAGAAATTTGGATCGTATACCTCCAAGACAAGAGTTAGTGAATAAGACAAAATAACAAACCCGAAATTGCTATTACCTATACTCTATTTTGTCTTTTTTGAACTACTTCCAATTTTGTCTTTACTCTATACACATGTCATCAAATAGAGGAAAGATGAACAATTTTTGTAACAATTTCTTTAGAGGGAATACATGAAGTCACAAGAGAGTTAGAAAAAACTRTATAAATATAGGAAGAGACCCACTTTGAAGGGGCTCTTCAAGCTTTATATACACTTTATAACTCTTTTTGGAGAAAATACTTGGTTAATCAATAATGAGAAGCCCTCGGGGCCAATTTTATGAAAGAGAGAAGAACTTGCATGTGTTGTTTTTTTGCTGTGAACTATTTCAAGYGAAATGTATGTTGTTCACATGGGYTGTGAGGATATGTTTKCTTATAGACTAATCTAGGGAAATCTACATCACTTTTGTAGTTTTGTTATTCCACTTTAAATCTTTTATATGACCTGTGCATATGAGTTGTGATGTATGTGGAAAATATAGTTTATACTTTTCTGATTATATATTTAGCATGCATGTGTTTCTAACTTCGCACCTTCATTGCAACTATTTGAGTGAGATCATTTTAGCAGAGTTTAGTTTCATTACAACTCGTTTGGTCACAACAGCTTGCTCCTAGCTAAGATAGGATATAATAAAATAGAAGTAGATTAGTTTTCTTTTCATACATAGTTTCCATATAAATCTTTACATTGCATAACCATTCGCCTTCACCCTCATAGCCAACAATGACAGTCGGGGCAAAATCTAGATGGATCTCCTAAACCAAACAATGCATGGTCTAATTGAAGTTGTGTATCAAGGAGTACCCCTTACTGTTGTTGGGAAATTCCACCCCGTCAACAGGTCCATAGTTCAATTCCCATTCCAATTAACATGTTTATATTGTGCTCTACTTTCTTTGGTGTTGTAATTTAGTATAATGGTGTACTTGAGTGCCATGTAGACTAATCTTTATTTAGTTTTGGGCACTAAGAAAATAGCATTTATATATGAATTCTATATAACTTTGGTGAGGTTTGCCCACTCCTTTTAATGTTAGTTGTTTGTTTAACTTAACATTATTGGTTCTACAATGTCCACATTGTTTGTAGATGGTTAGTGGGTGCCCATGAATCCTTAATTGAAGTGACCATTCTTCATGTTTTCCCTTATGTTCTATTGGTAAAACTATCATCAAAATTTCTCCAAAATTGTTATTTACTTGTATCTCTATTTATTATGGTTTGTTTTATCAATGTTGTGATATTTTGCACTCACTCGAGAACATTTTTGATGATTGAAATCATCGCAGGGGAATACTTTAAGCAACTTTTTTCTATTGATTAGGAATATGTTGGTAAACCATTCTTGAAATCAAATGGGAAATTTGAAATCTATTTTATTAAAATGTGGTCTAAATTAGTGTTGACTTAAGAGTAAATTAGTGTTGACTCAAATTTTCTTAAGTTAGAAGTATATAATTTTAGTCATTTAAAATTTAACAAACTAATGAAAAAATTTCAATCACCCCTTTTTTTTTTTAATATAAAATTAATTTGTGTTTATTCCAGCTACAAATCTTTTCATTTGAACATCATTTCTTATTTTAAATTTAAACAAGAAATCTTAATAACCCCGTCCTTGTATTTGACCACCATTTTGTAGTCTCTTAGCTAGATAATTACTTCTAATGAAAGGAATTAATTACTTCTAATGAAAAGAATCAAGAGTTGATAACTTAGATTTATTAGTTTATTTATTTATTTTCTTCAAATTTATTTTAACCATGATATTATCAATAATAAACTTATGTTAATCATATATATGAATTAGTTTAATGGATTAGTTTGTATATATATATATATATATATATGAGAAATTGTTAGATTCATAGATTTCAGTGATTATTTTCTCTAAAAAATCATTTAGTAGAACAATTAAACAACAATCATATAAACTAGCTGAGTGGATTAATTTGAATGATTAAAAAACTAATTGAGTGGATTAGTTTGAATGATTAAATACTATGATTTACAAACAAAAATCTCAAGTTCAAGTTTCACAAGGAGTGGGTTAACTGGGAAGATCTTCCCTCCAAAGTTACTTTTTTAATTTCTAGCCAATCCAGAGCTCTGATTGATTTCTGAGCATCTGGGTTGGTTTAAAATGGGGCAAAACCCCTAAAGTAAGATTATGAGATGCATGGAACTTTGATTCATGCAAAACTCACACTACTTCTGAAAATTCTGACCAGATTAAAATTCTGAGATATATAAAACTTTGATTCATGCAAAACTCAAACTACCTCTGAAAATGCTGACCAAATTAAAGCCCGTTATTTTTCCTGAAAAACAAAACTCAAAATAGAAAATTCCTCCCAAATTAACCTACTCCTCTCCACAATGCTCGTTGCCTCTGTAGATATTATCTACTTCACTCATGTCCCGGGTACCATGCCAGGACTCTCTCACGGTCAATGCCATGTGACCAACGATTCTCTGCAAGGCTATAGAGTGAGCACAGTTTTTCATTTAATTTATGCTAGCGTGCCTGCTGCATTGACATATTATTGGTGCATGAAAATGCTAGGGACTGTTTGATTCACTGTGCTGGTTGCAGAAAATGCCAAGCAGGTACTGCAGGTGGACATTGGGGGCTGTGCCTGCTGCACTGACATATTGTTGGCACATGAAAATGCCAGAGATTGTTTGCTTCACTGCGATGGTTGCAGGAAATGCCAGGCAGGCTGCCACCGAAACATTCACTGTGTAAATACTATAAGCACATGTCAAATAAGCATTTCAATTATAGAGATTTACAGTGTAAATCCATGGATTTCAATTATAGAGATTTATTTGCAGCTAAAAATTGTGAGTCATTGATTTGATGAGGAAACGTTTTCTTATGAGCATTAAATGTTGTATGCACCAAAAAGATTAAATGTTGTATGCACCAAAAAGAAGATAATGGCATTTGTTTGTTACCATATGGATAGTGTATTAATCCTAATTTGTTCATTATATCTTCATTATTTATGAAGATTTGAATAGGAATGGAAATCATCTTTCATTCAGTGTACTTGACCATATGTGAATCATAAACATATATGATTTTTCCCTTTTAAGATGTGTAATTAATTTATAAAGCTTATCATTTTGTGAATAAGCATCCTTTTTAAATAACCATTTCATTAGTCTTTCTCCATCATGGTAGTTAGAAAAAAATGGTTAATAGTAAGAGAAAATAAAGATAGCTTCCAAGTTGAGAAAGATTATTAGAAATATTACCAATGAAGTGAAACCTCTTATGATGGAGAAATGAGATTAATGAATGACAATGAGCTTGAAAAATGTGTCTCGTGCAACAGTTTCAGTTTTGCAATTTTAATATACAAACAATCGATGGTATTTTTAGATATAACTATTGAAAATACTTAGTGTGGTAAGAGGAATAATAATAAGTTCATCCATGCTTTTCTCCTTTCTTCCATTGTCCTTCCCTATCCTCCCTAATGATAGAAGTTTGACAAATTATATATATATATATATATATATATATATATATATGTATTGAAAAACTAGAATTTCCTTGCTCAAATTACTGAACCAATACATATGATCTCCTTTACATGTATTCTGAAGGATCAGATCCTATCACTGAGAGGAGGGGTTGAATCAGTGACACAACAATTATAACAATTTTTTATTTATTAATGCAAACAGAATCTAAACACGGTATTTTTATTGTGGAACCCAATTGAGAAAACCACAAACTCTATTCTATTAATTGCAAAATTTGTTTTACATGTTACATAGAAGGAAGATGTACTTCCTTTTTTATCAGCACCAACTAACCAGGATTCACCCACACCCTAGTTTACCAGCACCAACTGGTAGGAGGCTACGACCCCCTTTTTAGTCAGCTACAATTGACAAGGAAGCACCAACTCCCTTTGCAGGCACCAACCTACCCTTGCACCACCCAACCACCCTTAATGCATAGGCATTAGCTTTTCTTCCTAGAATTTGCTTCAGCTTTTGATCTTCTGATTTGGACTGCAAAGACAATCTTCTTCTCAACACTCTTCCTTGATTATATACTCTTCAAATGGTGTGAGTGTGACACAACTATGTCCCTTCATTTTGACCATTGCACCTCTTCAATTAATTAATCTTAATTATTGTTTATTTATTTTACCGTGAAGGTTTTTCATAAATTGATCACAGTCATGGATCAATATAATCCTTGATACTCGATCCTAAATCTGCATTATTTTCACAGAGACCAAATTCTACGAAGGTGCTTCCTTCAAACCATTTCATATGATCGAGCGTTACAGAACCACATGCTTATCGACTATAGCTATGTATAACAATTTCCTTTTAAAACTATTATATCATATGACCATCGGCGGTAACTAGATGCTAAGCCATCCGAGTGCTTAAGCGCTTTATCAAATCAATGGTCACGATTCAATCTTCCGACGAGATGGACGACTGACGAAACTTCGCACTTCGGAGCTTTGGGATTTCAACATTTCAAAACTTTGAATTTAGATCGGACGGTTTATTTCACGGAACCAGATCAACGGTCATCTTTGATCCTTACATTCATCCTTTCACTACTAAATCCGACAGTTAGGACTTAATCACGCATTGATATGGACGACCACCTTTTACTCTGGGTCTTCAAACTTCAGATATTTCAGATCTCAACACCTTCTTTCCTCCAGAGTAATCACCTGCTGTGGTGAGTCATAATACAGTGGAGACTGCTTGCTATCGGTTCACAATTCATCTTTACACTATCCTTCCACTGTGGTAGATCGACGGTCGAGAATACACCCGTCATTAGATCAATGGTGTAGATCTTCTTCGAGTCTCTGGACTTCAGAGATTTCGAGTCTCAAACCCTTTCTTACCTCTGGAGTGATGTCGCTTACTTACGTCACTTGATGACGTGTTATGAGCCTAGTAGTTGCCACGTGTCACTCGGATTTGTGATTTTCACGTACCTGAAATGTTGAATCAACTTGACACTTGTCAATGTCTGATTGTGCCATGTGTCATTGCTAATGTAGACTGTTGTGTGTCCTTCCTGACATGGTATGCTGACCAACAACCCTGATCCAACGATCCTCGTTTATCCCCCAAACCCAATTATCCTTATTCATTTCGGATCTCCGGGCTTTGGGTATTTCACATCTCAATCTTTCATGAGCGTAAACTCCTCACAACTTTAAACCCGAAGTGAATTATGTTCATTGATCAAGATCTTTAGATTGAAGGTTCGATCTGTCTAAGATGCAACACTTGTAGCTTATTCTATCCTTCCACTTTAACACGATCCAACGCCTGACAAGAATCGGGTTTAATCCGACGGTTGACAGGTATTCGGCTAATCAAAATCTCAACCTTTTAGCCCCGCTTATCCTATCCTTCCACATTGATATGATCCGACGACTGTGGATATTCTAGAAGCAAATCAATGGTCGATGATGATTGCGAAACTACAATTTGCAAGTGATTTAATTTTCCTTTCAATCTCCACAATCTATCCCTGTCATAGATTTTGTGATTGCGCATCCGATAGTCACAATTTAATCTAACTTAAACTAGTCGTTATTTGGATCAATTACAATCGTAGATCGTTGAAGCTATGTGATCTGACGATCTAGACGAATTGCAAGATTGTAACTAGCAAGTGGTTTAATTTTTCTTTCGCTCCTCGCAATTCATTCATGTCGTTGATGGCTTGCAGATCCGACGGTCACGATCTTTCAACGGTCCTCAAGCCCACGGTCACTCATATGACCGATGCACGTTATATTAGATGATCAACACAGTCAACCTTTTGATCATACGACTGTTGAGGCTTCTAACTCTGATCGGACGGTTGTTGAGATTACACTTTTCCTTCCGAGTTTTGATCTCTATGTTTGCTAACCCTCCTGAGATTTTATCATAGGAACATTGTTGATCCTGTCGTGATCAACAATAATCATGAATTTCTTCTGCTTCCTGATATACTGTGCAAAGTGCTTTTCCTCCTGAGCTTTGATCTTTCGATCATGTTGTTTGACATCTTCTGTTGACTGATATACTATTGATATCAATGACAACACATGAATGACAATTTGTCCAACAATCTCCCCCTTTGTCATTGAGGGCAACACACCAACTTCATACACAATCTCCCCCTGTGGTGATGCTTCTGTCCTCTGAATTTACTCTCCCCCTTTGGCATCAATGGAAAAGGGTTTCTCCTCCTGTGATCTGTCTATATAAATACTTTTGTTATTATTATTTTTTATTTTTATTTTGACACCTGGTATTTCCTCTTGCAATCACACTTTTCCTGTCATAACTGAATGACTCCTTCTGACATTGATTGTTATCTCCCTTTGAATAGGTTCCAACTGATGCATTATTTTCTTGAGATATTTAGGTAGGAAGAAGGATTACTCCCAATTTTTGCCTGAGATATTCAAATACATCTCTTCTTAAGGGTTTTATAAAAATATTTGCCACTTGTTCTTGTGTTGGAAAATATTTCAATTTAATGTTCTTGTTTTCAGCCTAGTCTCTTAGATAATGGTACTTTATGGGAATGTGTTTCGATTTTGAGTGTTGGATAGGGTTCTTAGAGAGACTTATCACGCTTGTATTATCACAGTGGATAGTTGTGGGTTCTTCAAATACTATTTTGATGTCTTGTAGAGTTTGTTTCATCCATTCCACTTGTGTGCAACATTCTACTGCTGCAATATACTCAACTTCAATGCTAGACAAAGAAATTGAGGACTGTTTCTTGCTTATCCAAGCAACCAGTGATTCTCCCAAAAAGAATGCTCCTCCACTTGTACATTTTTTGTCATCTACACTTCCTACCCAATCACATCTGAATAGGATTTTAATGTGAATGAATCCTTGCTAGGGTACCACAAACCAATATCTATGGTTCCTTTCAAATATCTAAAGATTCTTTTTACAGCTTGAACATGGCTCTCCTTTGGTGTTGCTTGAAATCTATCTACCATCCCAACAGCTTGCTTGACATCAGGTCTAGAAATTGTTACATAGAGAAAACTGTCAATCATTGATATGTAGTGTTTTGGATCTACAGCTTTGGACTCATCATCCTTGCTTAGTTTGCATCCAACTGTCATAGGTGTACTAACAGGTTTGCAATCCTCTAACTAGAATCTTTTAAGCATGTCCTTAACATATTTAGAATGATGGATAAAAAATCCTCTTTTGGATTGTATTATTTGTAATCCAAGGAAGAAATTTAGTTCACCAAGAAAAGACATTTCAAATTCTTGTTGCATCATCTTAGCAAAGTCCTTACTCATTTCTTCATCATCGCTACCAAATATAATATCATCAACATACACTTCCACAATGATCATGTTATTACCATCAATTTTGTAATAAAGATTGTTGTCTCTTGATCCCCTTTTGAGGCCCTATTTATGTAAATAAGAGTCTAGCCTTGCATACCATGCTTTGGGTGCTTGTTTTAGTCCATAGAGTGCTTTCTTTAATTTACAAACATAGTCTCCTTTGTTGGTTAATTGAAACCCTTCTGGTTGCTCAATATAGACTTCCTCTTCTAGGTTTCCATTGAGAAATGTTGACTTGACATCCATTTGATACATTTTAAATTTTTTGTAACTGGAGAAAGCTAAGAACATCCTAATTGCCTCTAATCTTGCCACATGTGAAAATGTTTCTTCATATTCTACTCCTTCAACCTGAGCATACCCTTTACATACTAATGTGGCTTTGTTCTTGATTACTTGCCCATCTTCATTCATTTTATTTTTATATACCCATTTAGTTCCAATGACATTTTTATTTTTTGGTCTTGGAACTAGTTCCCAAGTTTGATTTTTTTTCGATTTGGTCCAATTCTTCATTTAGAGCTTTGATCCAATTATCATCTTTACATGCCTCTTTGATTGATGTAGGCTCAACATATGACAACAATGTTATTTATGTTTGATACAGTAGTTGTCTTCTTGTATGCACTCCATCATTCATATCTCCAATAATCAGTTCTTCGAGATGATTCTTTTGAGTAATTCTTGAGGGTGTATTTGTATCTCTTCCTGGGAATTCTTATCTTATCTCTCCATCTTGACTATCTTCTTCACTTTCACTAGTATCCATATCATCTTCTTCCCTTTCTTTTTCATTCTCTTCTACTCCTTCTAGTTGTGTGTTGAATGTCTCATCATCATCTTTATCTTCATTTTTAGATATGGTTTCTTGATTTTTGATCCTTATCGTTTTTAGGTCATCTACCTTGACATCTTCACTCTCAACAATCTTATGTGATCTAAGATTGTAGCATCTGTATGCTTTCTTGTTTGAAGCATATCCAAGAAAAATATCTTCATCAAATCTGGCATCAAATTTTCCAAGACTCTCATCTAGTCTTTTGATGTAGCATTTACTTCCAAAGACCTTGAAGTATTTTACGGATGGAAGTCTTCCAAACCATAGTTCATAAGGGGTCTTATCACTATTAACCATGAGCTGACCTATGTTCAAAATGTATACGGTTGTGCTTACATCTTCCCTCCAATATCCATCTGACAATTTTTCTTCATTGAGCATAGTCCTTGCAACCTCCTGAACTGTTCTATTCTTTCTCTCAACAATCTCGTTTTGTTGAGGTGTTCTGGCAGCAAAGAATAGTATTTTTATTCCTTGGGTTTCACAGAAGACATCAAATTCTTTTGAGATGAATTCACCACCATTGTCTGATCTAAGACATTTGATTTTTCTCTCCTTTTCATTTTCAACAAGGGTCTTAAAGGCTTTGAATTTGTTGAGTTCTTCTAATTTTTCTTTGAGAAAACATATCCAACCCATTCTAGTAAAGTCATCAATGAACAACATAAAGTAAGACTCTCCTTGCAAACTCTTGGTCCTCATAGGTCCACATAGGTCAGCGTGAACAAGCTCTAAAGGTTTAGAGCTTGTGTATTCTTTTGCCTTGAACCTTATTCTAGTTTGCTTCCCTAGTTGACAATGTCTACACATAACATTTGAGGGTTTTATAATTTTTGGCAAGTTTCTTACTGCGCCACGGTTGTTGACTTTCACAATATTGTCAAAGTTAATATGCCCCAACCTTCTATGCCATAGACAACTTTCATCGACTAAATTTATATGACACTCCTCCTTCAATTTTGCATCTAGTATATATACATTTTCAGGAGTTATGGGAGCAGTACCAACTAATTTTGTTGTGTCTTCTCTCCTAATTTCACATTTTTTGGAATCAAATATGCAGAAGTGTCCCTGATCATAGGTTTGACTGACACTTAATAAACTAGACTTCATTTTTTCGACAAGTAGCACATTTATGGCTTTGTCTTTTCCCAAGCTCACAGTGCCTTTCCCAAGTATGTTACTTGAAGCATTATCACCAAATGCAACTTTAACTTTTTGTTTCTTTAAGTCTAAAAACTTGTCCTTGTTACCTGTCATATGTTTAGAGAACCCACCATCAACATACCATAGATCCTTTTTATCTTGAGCTTTTAGGGCAATAAGACATTTCCTTTTCGATGTTTTTTCTCTCCAAAGTTTCTTTTGTTCTCTAATGAACTTTGGTTGTTCCGAGACTTCCATTAATCTGCAATTAATGGGCTTATGTCCATGGTTATGACATCTGAAGCATTGTAAGTCCCCATCTTGTAGAGGTGCAAAGGAGTTATAGTTTCTTCTTTTAACTCGATTTGCTACTTGTTTATCCTTAAGGATATAGTTCTTAACCTTCAGATTTTTCTTTCTATATGCTCTACAATTTATAGCTTTGTGTCTGAAATTAGAGCATGCAAATCAATAACCAAGAAAAATGTGAGGATACCTATTTTGATCAAACTTATTTGGTATTGTCTTGTCTTCCTTCTTGATGGGTGGACGTAATCTTCTGGAGTTCTGATCATTACTTATCTTCTCTTCATTTTTCTTCTTGAATGTACTGAGGAGAGCATCTGAATAAGATTTTGAGTTAACCTAGATTTCTTTTTGAGAATAACCTATTCCATTTTTATTACCTGAATCCCTTTGCGTGGTGATAATATTATCTAATATTTTAGAGCTATTTTCATATTTTGTTTGAATGATTTTTGCATCCAGTTCCTTTTTTAGATGAACTATTTCTGCCTCCATTCTTTCACAAGTTATTTGTTTTTCCTTAAGAGACTTTTCCAGAATTTCTTCGATCTAGTTTGCTTCTAAGATTTGTTTTTTCAAATTGCTCATGAGTTTTTCCATTTCCTTTTCTTCTTGTTCATATTTT
This sequence comes from Picea mariana, assembly GCA_032191745.1. Lineage (NCBI taxonomy): Eukaryota > Viridiplantae > Streptophyta > Pinopsida > Pinales > Pinaceae > Picea > Picea mariana. The sequence continues at coordinate 64,623 of JASDQU010307968.1, forward strand.
TCCTTTTGTTCAACTACAAAAATTTTCAACTATCTATATCTAGTTTTGTATTTTCTTAATTCATCCAAGGCATTGAGAATTTCTTCCTCCATATTAACTTCTGCTTCATCTTCTGACTCCCTCTCATGTTTAAATTTTTCTATCTCATTAGATTCTTCCATACCTAAGAAAAGGACTTTATCACCATCAGATTCATCGTTGTCACTAGACTTTGACGAGCTGTTATTTTCTTCTTTTGAGTAGAAAGTCTTTTTCCCTTTGTAGAATTTTTTCTTATAGTTGGGTTTTTCCTTCTTCTGGTATTGTTTGGTTTTATTTTCTTCATCTTCAGGGTCCTCCTTGGGATAGGGACACTTGGACGAAAAATGAACAACTTTGCCACAGTTAAAACATTTGAAAGGAAGCTTGCCTTTGTACTTCCTTGATCCTTTTTGAAGTTTTCTAATGAAATTGGCTTCTTCCACATCAGATTCTTCATGATGGCAGGATTGAAGTTTTTGCTTCAGATTTATCTTTGTCTTAGATGCTTTGAAAACTGTTTCATCTTTTGTTGATTTATCATTCCCTGTTCTCATTTCATATGATGTAAAAATTCCACGGAGTTGATCAACTGTGAGTTTTCTTAGATCATATCTGTCTTCAATTGAAGAAATCTTTGCATCATATCTCATAGGTAATGACCTTAGTATTTTTTTCACAATAGGTTTATCTGTAACTTCTTCTCCTGCCACTTTAATTGAGTTAACCACTTCATCTACCCTATAAAAGTACTCATCAATATTTTCTTCTTCTTTCATTTTCAGATTTTCAAATTGACTTCTATAGGTCTATAGTTTGGCTTCCTTGACTTTGTCATCTCCTTCATATACAACTTCCAATTTGTCCTAGATTTCTTTGGTTGATTTGCAATGCATAACTTTCACATATATAGAATTAGTCAACCTTGATAGAATTCCATTAACTGCTCTTGATTTTTCATTACAGATTTTCTTTCCTCAAGAGTCTTTGGGTGGAGTAGTTGGTGCAATGTAACCATCTACAATAAATTGCCAGATATCAAAACTAAGATCCAACATGAATTTTTTCATTCTTATTTTCCACAGAGCATAGCCTCCTCCATTGAACAATGGTGCTTTGTTGTTAGACATTCCCTCTTGTTGATCCATCTTCAAGATATACCTTCAAGTTTGTTATACTATTTTGAAGGAACCCGCTCTGATACCAATTGAAGG
>JASDQU010307968.1:88404-98716 GCA_032191745.1 Picea mariana
AATGAGCTATCATACGCCTGAAACTGAGATCGTATGCAAAAGTTACGACCCCGAGAAGTTGATGTACTAACTTACCCAAACGGGGCCCACATGACTTTTGGCGCTTCATCTCCTAGGGTTAGGTTTTTGGATGTCTAGGGTTTTTGGCATTCTTGTTTATTGTAAAAATTCCTTTAGAGCCTCATTGTACTCATCTTCTTGCGAATGTGAGTAGCCATCATATCTCTTCTTAGAGATAAGCTGTCACCATTCTAGCGAGTCTTTCACTCTGTATTTTTTATAGTCTCTATACATTTCTTTCATTAATAGAAATCATGTATTACTGTATCTCTGTGTTTATGGTTGCATCTCTGATATATTTCTGTTATATTATTGAATATCTACGATATCTCTGTGCATTTATTTATTATATCTCCGCTCTCATTTCATGCCGAAAATAATTCGGATCAGTGGTATCAGAGCAGGCTGTTCTTGATCATTTTTTTTCAGTGCATGTCCCCGACGAGGTCCGAGTATAGAAAGTTGGGTGTCGAGCTTGTCTCTCTTGAATACAATCGCTCTCACACACCCAAGAAACCCTCAATGACGGAAGAAAAGAAAAACGACGGAGCAGACGATCCTATCAGTCTGTTGCTTGAGCAAGCTCTCACGCGACAGAGGGAAGAAATGATGGAGAATTTTTCCCACATCCTTCAATGCATGTCGATAGCATCAGGCGCATCGTCATCAAGCGTTCACTTTGGAGGAACCTCACCTTTCAAGGTAGAAGTTAATTTTGATATTCTTGTATTTGAAGGACAAATAGATGCAGAAGCCCTTAAAAAAGGGTTAACTTTGCTAGAAGGTTATTTCTCTGTTCACAATTTTTTCAATAAAGAAAAGATCATCTTCACACTCCTTAAAGCTCTCCTTCATGTAAAACATTTGTGGGAAACTTACTAGGAGCAAAGTTCCATAGAGGAGTCTACAATATCTGGGGCTGATCCCCCTTGGGATTTTTTTGTGAATACGGTAAAGGAACAGTATTACCCTGTTGGAAACTATGAGGACCAGTACATGAGATGGACCACACTGCAGCAAGAGAGGGGCCAAGCAGTTCTGGAGTTCACCAATACATTCCATACCTTGCGCTCCAAGCTGGGTATCAAAGACTACGAGCGATATTTGGTTCTAAAATACCGTGGGGCTCTACATAGATACATCTAGACTGAAATGAATTTTCTGGACATCTCATCACTCGGTGCTGCTTATCGATATGTTGTTAAAATCGAGAAAAAATTTAAGCACCAGAACAAATGGAAATTCGGGTCTGCAAATACGCAACAACCAAAGTATGACAAAGACGACCCTAATAAACAGTCTCCCGAAAACCAGTCCAAGACATGGGAAAAGAAGGGTCACGAGAAGACAAAGAGGACACCAAAAAATGGTGTGATTTTCAAAAAGGCCCCTGGCACAACACTAATGAATGTCACTCAAAACAGTCATTGGTGGCCGAGATCAAAGACAAGGAGCCGAACCCTGATTTAGAATCTGATTCTGAAAATATTGGTAAATGACAAATCATTAACGTAGACCCCACTGCTATTGTCACAACCGCAAAAAATCAACCAGAAGAACCAACAGATCCCGAAGAAGGGAAGAGCCTTTTTCATTCACAGATGTGGGTGAAGGGGACCCCACTACATTTTATTGTTAATAGCGGAAGCAAGAAGAACCTCGTCTCAGCAGAGGTCGTCAAACAGTTGGGATTGTCGACAACACCACACCCACAGTTATACAACATCAGGTGGCTTCGCCAAGGACGATATCTCCATGTCAGCTAGCAATGTCGATTGTCATACGGCATCCATCCCTTCAAGGATGAGGTATTATGTGATGTTTCCCCACTGGATGTCTATGATGTTCTCTTGGGCCAACCATATATGTGGATGCGCCATGTTGTTTATGAGTCTCGACCCCATAGTTTCATTGTTACTTTGGGGGGTCATCTCTACAGAATACCATAGGTAGTTCTGACTATTTTTCCACCTAAAAAGTGTCGCAAGATAGTATTTTATACTGCAAAATTTAGCTTCTTCACAATCTGTTCAATAGAAAAACATAAGGACACTGCAACCACTACAACCTCGCCTCAAACACCTTTTATCCATCAGAAGTAGGTCAACAAGGCTGCAGCAAAGGGCAAATATTCCTTCTGCACACCGTCCTCTCATGTATCTCGACTTGTTGAATAGCCTCAGCCTCAATAGGTTCTTGACATACTTCCACAAACTGAGCAACGCGATATCTCCAGCAATACAAGCAACTCACCAAGATGCAGGTCCAACAAACGCTTTTCCCTCTCCGTCGAGAACATAACGCAATGGAGACCATTGCTTCCTAAGGAGGGAGGATTGATCCAGGTGGATATCGATGGCCACCCACCTTTTCCAACTGGCTCAAAACAGTTTTCTGGCAATTTTGAGAATTTACTATTTTTAGCAGGTTTTAACTTTTGGGGCCATTTTGAGGACTTAAATGAAGGTTTTTCAATATCTAGGTTCTCAATGATAGCCAGAGGCATGATTGATCCCCCAAAATGAATCTCATTGACGATACCTTTAGAATGAGTTATCATACGCCTAAAACGAAGATCGTATGCAAAAGTTACGACCCTAGGAAGTTGATGTACTAACTTACCCAAACGGGGCCCACATGACTTTTGACGCTTCATCTCCTAGGGTTAGGTTTTTAGATGTATAGGGTTTTTGACATTCCTGTTTATTGTAAAAGGCCTTCAGAGCCTCATTGTACTTATCTTCTTGCGAATGTGAGTAGCCGTCACATCTCTTCTCAGAGACAAGCTGCTACCATTCTAGCGAGTCTTTCACTCTGTATTTTTTACAGTCTCTGTACATTTCTTTCATTAATAGAAATCATGTATTACTGTATCTCTGTGTTTATGGTTTCATCTCTGATATATTTCTGTTATATTATTGAATATCTGCGATATCTCTGTGCATTTCTTTATTATATATCCGCTCTCATTTCGTGCTGAAAATAATCTGGATCAGTGGTATCAGAGTAGGCTGTTCTTGATCATTTTTTTTCAGTGCATGTTCTCGACGAGGTTCGAGTATAACAAGTTGGGTCTCGAGCTTGTCTCTCTTGAAGAAAATCGCTCCCGCACACCCAAGAAACCCTCAATGGCGGAAGAAAAGAAAAACGACGGAGCAGGCGATCCTATCAGTCTGTTGCTTGAGCAAGCTCTCAAACGACAGAGGGACGAAATCATGGAGAATTTTTCCCACATCCTTCAATGCTTGTCGATAGCATCAAGTGTATCTTCATCAAGCAGCCACTTTGGAGGCACCTCGCCTTTCAAGGTACAAGTTAATTTTTATATTCCTTTATTTGAAGGACAGATAGATGCAAAAGCCCTAAAAAAATGGTTAACTCTGCTAGAAGGTTATTTCTCTATTCACAATTTTTCCGATAAAGAAAAGATCACCTTCGCACTCCTTAAATCTCTCCCTCATGTCAAACATTGGTGGGAAAATTACTGGGAGCAAAGTTTCACAGAGGAGTTTGGAATATATGGGGCCGATCACACTTTGGATTTTTTTGTGGATGCGGTAAAGGAACAGTATTACCCTGTTGGCAACTATGAGAACCAGTACATGAGATGGACCACACTGTGGCAAGAGAGGGGCCAAGCAGTTCCGGAATTCACCAATACCTTCCATACCTTACGCACCAAGCTGGGTATCAAAGACTCCGAGTGACATTTGGTTTTGAAATACCATGGGGCTCTACACAGATACATCCAGATAGAAATGGATTTTCTGGACATCTCATCACTCGGTGCTGCTTATCGATACGTTGTTAAAATTGAACAGAAATTTAAGCACCAGAACAAACGGGAATTCGGGTCTGCAAATCCACAACAACCAAAGTATGACAAAGACGTCCCTAACAAACAGTCTCCTGAAAACCAGTCCAAGACACAGGAAAATATGGGTCACGGGAAGACAAAGAAGGACACTAGAAAATGGTGTGATTTCCACAAAAGACCCTGAAACAACACCGATGAATGTCGCTCAAAATAGTCATTGGTGGTCGAGATCAAAGACAAGGAGCTGAACCCTAATTTAGAATCTGATTCTGAAAATATTGCTAAAGAACAGATCATTGACGCAGACGCCACTACTATTGTCACGACCGCAGCAATTCAACCAGAAGAACCAACCGATCTCGAAGAGGGGGAGCGCCTTTTTCATTCATAGATGTGGGTGAAGGGGACCCCACTGCATTTTATTGTTGATAGCAAAAGCCAAAAGAACCTCATCTCAGCAGAGGTCATCAAATAGTTGGGCTTGTTGACAACACCATAGCCATAGCCATACAACATCGGGTGGCTTCGCCAAGGATGATATCTCCATGTCAGCCAGCAATGTCGATTGTCATATGACATCCATCCCTTCAAAGACGAGGTATTATGTGATGTTGCCCCACTGGATGTCTTTGATGTTCTCTTGGACCAACCATATATGTGGAAGCGCTATGTTGTTTATGAGTCTCGACCCCGTAGTGTCATTGTTACTTTGGGGGGTCATCTCTACAGAATACCAGAGGTAGTTCCGACTATTGTTCCACCTAAAAAGTACTGCAAGGTAGTATCTCATACTACAAAATTTAGCTTCTTCACAATCTGTTCAAAAGGAGAACAGAAGGAAACTACAACCACTATAGCCTCGCCCCAAGCACATTCTATCCAGCAGAAGCAGGTCGACAAGGCTGTAGAAAAGTGCAAAGATTCCTTCTGCACACTGTCCTCTCATGTATCTCAACTTGTTGAACAACCTCAGCCTCAACAGGTTCTTGACATACTTCCACAAATTGAGCAACGTGATATCTCCAGCAATACAAGCAGCTCACCAAGATGCAGATCCAACAAACATTTTTCCCTCTCCCCCAGGAACTCAACGCAATGGAGACCATTGCTTCCTAATTAGGGAGTATTGATCTAGGTGGATATCAGTGGCCACCCACCTTTTCCAACTGGCTTAAAACAATTTTCTGGCAATTTTGACAATTTACTATTTTTAGCAGGTTTTAACTTCTGGAACCATTTTAAGGGCCGAAATAAAAGTTTTTTGAGATCGAGGTTTTAAATAATGGATAAAGGAATGATTGATCCCTTAAAATGAATCTCCTCGATTATACCTTTCCAATGAGCTATCATACACCTAAAACGGAGATCGTATGCAAAAGTTACAACCCCGGGAAGTTGATGTACTAACTTACCCAAACGGGGCCCACATGACTTTTGGCACTTCATCTCCTAGGGTTAGGTTTTTGGATGTCTAGGGTTTTTGGCATACCTGTTTATTGTAAAAAGGCCTTTAGAGCCTCATTGTACTCATCCTCTTGCGAATGTGAGTAGCTGTCACATCTCTTCTCAGAGATAAGCTGATACCATTCTAGGGAGTCTTTCACTCTGTATTTTTTACAGTCTTTGTACATTTCTTTCATTAATAGAAATCGTGTATTACTATATCTCTGTGTTTATGGTTGCATCTCTGATATATTTATGTTATATTATTGAATATCTGCGATATATCTATGCATTTCTTTATCATATCTCCGCCCTTATTTCGTGCCGAAAATAATTTAGATCAGTGGTATCAAAGTAGGTTGTTCTTGATCATTTCTTTTCAATGCATGTCCCCGACGAGGTCCGAGTATAGAAAGTTGGGTCTCGAGCTTGTCTCTCTTGAAGACAATCGCTCTTGCACACCCAAGAAACCCTCAATGGTGGAAAAAAAGAAAAACGACAGAGCAGACGATCCTATCAGTCCGTTTCTTGAGAAAACTCTCACGCGACAAAAGGACGAAATGATGGGGAATTTTTCCCACGTCCTTCAATGCCTGCCGATAGCATCAGGCACATCTTCATCAAGCAGCCACTTTGGAGGCACCTTTCCTTTCAAGGTACAAGTTAATTTTGATATTCTTGTATTTGAAGGACATATAGATGCAGAAGCCCTAGAAAAAATGGTTAACTCTACTAGAAGGTTATTTCTTTGTTCACAATTTTTCCAATAAAGAAAAGATCACCTTCGCACTCCTTAAAGCTCTCCCTCATGTCAAACATTGGTGGGAAACTTACCGGGAGAAAATTTCCACAGAGGAGTCTGGATTATATGGGGCTGATCCCACTTGGTATTTTTTTGTGGATGCGGTAAAGGAACAGTATTACCCTGTTGGAAACTATGAGTACCAGTACATGAGATGGACCACACTGTGGCAAGAGAGGGGCCAAACAGTTCCAGAGTTCACCAATACCTTCCATACCTTGTGCACCAAGCTAGGTATCAAAGATTCTGAGTGACATTTGGTTCTGAAATATCGTGGGGCTCTACACAGATACGTACAGACATATATGGATTTTCTGGACGTCTCATCATTCGGTGTTGCTTATTGATACGTTGTTAAAATTGAGCAGAAATTTAAGCACTAGAACAAACGGAAATTCGGGTCTGTAAATCCGCAACAACCAAAATATGACAAAGACGACCCTAACAAACAGTCTCCCGAAAACCAGTCCAATACTTAGGAAAAGAAGGGTCATGGGAAGACAAAGAAGGACACCGGAAAATGGTGTGATTTCCACAATAGCCCCTGGAACAACACCGATGAATGTCGCTCAAAACAGTCATTGGTGGCCGAGATCAAAGACAATGAGACAAACCCTGATTTAGAATCTGATTCTTAAAATATTGGTAAAGGACAGATCATTGATGCAGACCCCATTGCTATTGTCGCAACTGCAGCAATTCAACCAGAAGAACCAATAGATCCCGAAGAGGGGGAATGCCTTTTTCATTCACAGATGTGTGTGAAGGGGACCCCACTGCATTTTAATGTTGATAGCAGAAGCCTGAAGAACCTCATCTCAGCAGAGGTAGTCAAACAATTGGGATTGTCGACAACACCACACCCGCAGCCATACAACATCGGGTGGCTTCGCCAAGGATGATATCTCCATGTCAGCCAGCAATGTCGCTTTTCATACAGCATCCAGCCCTTCAAGGATGAGGTATTATGTAATGTTTCCCCACTGGATGTCTGTGATGTTCTCTTGGGCCAACCATATATGTGGAAGTGTCATGTTGTTTATGAGTCTCGATCCCGTAGTGTCATTATTACTTTTGGGGGTCATCTCTAGAGAATACCAGAGGTAGTTCCGACTATTGTTCCACCTAAAAAGTGTCGTAGGGTAGTATCTCATACTGCAAAATTTAGCTTCTTCACAATCTATTCAAAATGAGAACAGAAGGACACTGCAACCACTACAGCCTCGCCCCAAGCACCTTCTATCCAGCAGAAGTAGGTCGACAAGGTTGCAAAAAAGTGCAAAGATTCCTTCTGCACATCGTCCTCTCATGTATCTCGACTTGTTGAATAACCTTAGCCTCAACAGGTTCTTGACATACTTCCACAAACTGAGCAACGCGATATCTCCAGCAATACAAGTAGCTCACCAAGATGCAGATCCTACAAACGCTTTTCCTTCTCCCCCAAGAACTCAACGCAATGGATACCATTGCTTCCTAAGGAGAGAGGATTGATCCAGGTGGATATCGGTGGCCACCCACCTTTTTCGACTAGCTCAAAACAATGTTCTAGCAATTTTGGCAATTTACTATTTTTAGCAAGTTTTAACTTTCAGGGCCAGTTTGATGGCCTAAATCAAGGTTTTTCAATATAGAGGTTCTAAATCATATCCAAAGGCATGATTGAGCCTCCAAAATGAGTCTCCTTGATGATACCTTTCCAATGAGTTATCATACGCCTAAAACGGAGATCGTATACAAAAGTTACGACCTTGGGAAGTTGATGTACTAACTTACTCAAACGGGTCCCACATGACTTTTGGTGCTTCATCTCCTACGGTTAGGTTTTTGGATGTCTATGGTTTTTGGCATTCCTGTTTTTTGTAAAAATGCCTTCAGAGCCTCATTGTACTCATCTTCTTGCGAATGCGAGTAGCCATCACATCTCTTCTCAGAGATAAGCTGCCACCATTCTAGCGAGTCTTTCACTCTGTATTTTTTACAGTCTCTGTACATTTATTTCATTAATAGAAATCGTGTATTACTGTATTTTTGTGTTTATGGTTGCATCTCTGATATATTTCTGTTATATTATTGAAAATTTGCGATATCTCTGTGCATTTCTTTATTATATCTCCTCTCTAATTTCATGCCGAAAATAATCTGGATCAGTGGTATCAGAGCAGTCTATTCTTGATCTTTTTTTTTAGTGGATGTCCCCGACGAGGTCCGAGTATAGCAAGTTGGGTCTCGATATTATCACTCTTGAAGACAATCGCTCTCGCACACCCAAGAAACCCTCAATGTAAGAAGAAAATAAAAATGACGGAGCAGACGATCCTATCAGTCTATTGCTTAAGCAAGCTCTCACGCGACAGAGGGACGAAATGATGGAGAATTTTGCCCACATCTTTCAACGCCTGCCGATAGCATCAGACGCATATTCATCAAGCGAACACTTCAGAGGCACCTTGTCTTTCAAGGTACAAGTTAATTTTGATATTCCTGTATTTGAAGGACAGATAGATGCAGAAGCCCTAGAAAAATGGTTAACTCTGCTAGAAGGTTATTTCTCTATTCACAATTTTTTCAATAAAGAAAAGATCACCTTCGCACTCCTTAAAGCTCTCCCTCATGTCAAACATTGGTGGGAAACTTACTGGGAGCAAAGTTCCATAGAGAATTCTGGAATATATGGGGCCGATACCACTTGGGATTTTTTTGTGGATGCGGTAAATGAACAGTATTACTCTGTTGGCAACTATGAGGACCAGTACATGAGATGGACAACCATGCAGAAAGAGAGGGGCCAAGCAGTTCCGAAGTTCACCAATACCTTCCATACCTTGCGCACCAAGATGGGTATCAAAGACTCCAAGCGACATTTGGTTCTGAAATACCGTGGGGATTTACACAGATACATCTAGACTGAAATGGATTTTCTGGACATCTCATCACTCGGTGTTGCTTATCGATACGTTGTTAAAATTGAGCAGAAATTTAAGCACCAGAACAAATGGGAATTCAGATCTGCAAATCCGCAACAACCAAAGTATGACCAGTCCAAGACACAGGAAAAGAAGGGTCACGAGAAGACAAAGAAGGACACCAAAAAATAGTGTGATTTCCACAAAATCCCTTGGCACAACACCGATGAATGTCACTCAAAACAGTCATTGGTGGTTGAGATCAAAGACAAGGAGCCGAACCTTGATTTAGAATCTGATTCTAAAAATATTGGTAAAGGACATATCATTGACGCAGACCCCACTGCTATTGTCACGACCGCAACAATTCAACCAGAAAAACCAATAGATCCTGAAGAGGGGGAGCACCTTTTTCATTCACAGATGTGGGTGAAGGGGACCCCGTTGCAGTTTATTGTTGATAGCGGAAGCCAGAAGAACCTCATCTCAACAGAGGTCGTTAAACAGTTGGGATTGTCGACAACACCACACCCATAGCCATACAATATCGAGTGGCTTCGCCAAGGACGATATCTTTGTGTCAGCCAGCAATATCAATTGTCATAGGACATCCAACCCTTCAAGGACGAGGTATTATGTGATGTTGCCCCACTGGATGTCTGTAATATTCTCTTGGGCCAACCATATATGTGGAAGCGTCATGTTGTTTATGAGTCTCGACCCCGTAGTGTCATTGTTAGTTTGGGGGGTCATCTCTACAAAATACCAGAGGTAGTTTCGACTATTGTTCCACCTAAAAAGTGCCGCAAGGTAGTATCTCATACTGCAAAATTTAGCTTCTTCACAATCTGTTCAAAAGGAGAATAGGACACTACAACCACTACAGCCTCACCCCAAGCACCTTCTATCCAACAGAAGCAGGTCGACAAGGCTGCAACAAAGCGCAAATATTCCTTCTGCACACCTTCCTCTCGTGTATCTCAACTTTTTGAACAGCCTCAGCCTCAATAGGTTCTTGACATACTTCCACAAACTGAGCAACGCGATATCTCCAGCAATACAAGCAGCTCATCAAGATGCAGATCCAACAAACGCTTTTCCCTCTCCCCCAGGAACTCAGCACAATGGAGACCATTGCTTTCTAAGAAGGGATGATTGATCCAGGTGGATATCGGTGGCCACCCACCTTTTTCGACTGGCTCAAAACAGTTTTCTGGCAATTTTGGCAATTTACTATTTTTAGCAGGTTTTAACTTCCGGGGCCATTTTGAGGGCCTAAATGAA